>QAOC01006963.1:0-98834 GCA_003255005.1 Begonia fuchsioides
CAGTATTTTTTAAAATGAAAAACCGATTTTTTTCGGTTTATAATTTTACTATTTTTTCGATTTTAGAATTTTTACTCGATTTTAGAATTTTTTTTACTCATAATTTCAGTTTCAATTTTATAATTTTTTATTTTTAAAAATTAAAAATGACACATAAATTATTATTTTTTAAAAATAATAATTAATATTGAATTAAAATGGATGGTTTCGATTCAGCTTACGATTTATTTTACAGATTCAAGTGGATGAATTATTATTTTGAAATTAACTAAACTAAAATCTCGAAAATGACGTCAGCATAAAAGTCGTACCAAGTGGACCCAGACCGGATCTACGTCTGCAGCTACACCGACCACCGCCAAGATGGTGGCGGTCTCAGGGACTCTCCCACTTACCTGAGAAAGCCTCCTTTTTCTCTTCAACGCCTCTCCCTTTCTCCGAGCCATCGAACCCAAGAATAATCGCATTCTCCATCCTCTACTTTCTTCCTTTTAATCGTCTCTTCTCCTTCACTCGCCTAGCCTTCTGAAGGACGCGCTTTTCTTGCCTCCTTTTCCGCTTCAGGTTCCTGTTTTTCTGTACTTTTTTCATCGCCTGCTCATTCAGGATATCTCAAGTTCTGTTCTCGCTCTGACATTATCGTTTTTAATCTATTGAGATGGAGGGTATCGTGTTGGATAAGTTTGATTTCTGTATTGTGTTTAGATCTATTCCTTCTTCATCTTTCTGTAAAGGATTTGTGTTCATCCTATGTTCTCAGATTTTCGATATTCTTTTGCTAGGATGAATTGGTGAGATTTTTTTACTGTGTACTGTGTACGACTGATCTTGAACTACTCCCCTTTGTTTTTTTTTGCTTCATTAACAATGTATGGTTCTATGATTCTGGGTTCCTGCTAAGAACAATTTGCATGAATAATCTGATATTTTCTGCTCGACCCTTTTGTCAATCTGATCAGCAGAATCGGAATTCACGTTTGTGTGAACTTTTTGTAATTAAAAGCTTGTGCCTATTTCACTAGTCTCACTCCATGAACTAACCTTAGTAATGTCTGCATCTTTCTTCATCTCTAAATAAGGAAATATCAATTCTTCAAAATGGATATCAAGTCTCTTTTATTCCTTCAAAATACGTATTTTAACTTAAATTTGGAAACCAATTGTCTTCAACCTTCAAAATTGGCCAGGGTTGCATGTTTTAGCTGCTATCTGCTTGTGAACAATACCGCTAATCATAATGTTTCTTAGTAGGAAAAGCTCTCAGAGTCATCAAGAGACTGCTTCTTTGCAACATCATGCCAAGGTAATGAGTTAACCTCCTAGACTGCTGGTGTGAAGTCTTGAGCTGGTTTTCTTAACCTGCAAGATAAGGAGAAATTAAAGTCAGTTATTTTCTCAACCTCCGGTAACCGATTTACAGTTATTATTCAGATCTATAAAGCTGAGTCTTTGTTAGAAGATTTCGGTGTGAGAAAGCTTAAAGAAAATCGAGAGAGTAAAAACTTCAGTGAGGATTCAGCAAAGAAGGAGACTTATCTTCTTCGCCTGCGCGTCGGAGGAGGCTGCAAGATCTTTGGGCTGAAGCTGAGTTTCTTACCATGGTTTCTCTTCTGTAAATGGCGAAAGCTTCACCTAGAAGGGAGATGTTCTTTCTCAGATCTAGATCTGAATGTTTGTTTGTAATATTGACAATAAAATAAAGGTGTACCTGTTGCTGCCGTGGACGTAGGAGAGCCATTGATAGGCGATCCGAACCACGTAAATCCAAAGGTCTCAACTCTTATTTCTCTCTCTTCCAAACGACATAATTCATACGCGTTTTCTTTTACTGAACACTTCAATTGGTGCGGTGACCGTGGAGCCTCTGCAAAGGAAGAATGACAAAGTTTGAAGCATCAATCTTTACCGGTAACAATGATTTCAGCTTATGGAGAATTAAAATGCAAGCATTGCCCGTACAACAAGGAGTTGCACAAGCAATTAATGAAACAGTAATGCAGAAACTAAAAGATACGAATAAATCAAAGGCTGAAGAAGTTGAAGCCAAGGCACATAGTGCAATACTATTGTGCCTCGAGGATGAAGTATTAAGGGAAGTAACGAGGGAAGACTCGGCCCTTAATGTTTGGAAGAAACTGGAATCTCTTTATATGAAGCGGTCATTAGCAAACCGGCTATACTTGAAAAAGAAACTCTACAATATGAAAATGGATGAGTCAACTGAAATTCGAAAACATATTGATGAATTCAACAAAGTTATTTTGGATCTGAATAATATTGGAGTTATTGTAGAGGAAGAAGATCAAGCTATCATTCTTCTAAGTTCTCTGCCCAAGTTATACGACAATTTCGTGGATACTATGCTGTATGGTAAACAGACGTTAACAATGGATTCAAAGCTGCTCCAACAACGGTCTACCGGCTCGGAAAATATGCACGGTGACGGTTTAACGGTACGGGGCAGATCTCAATCCCGAGATAAAAAACAAAGAAGAAACAAAAGCCGATCAAAGTCGAAAGCAGCAAAGAAATGTTACTTTTGCAATAAAGAAGGTCATCTTAAAAGAAATTGTTTCGAAAGGAAAAAGAAGATAGCAGAACAGAAATCTTCAGATCAAGGGAATGCTTCTGTGGTTTCCGAAGGATATGACTCTTCCGAGGTTTTAGTTTCATCGGAATTAAATTCAAATGATCCATGGATATTGGATTCGGGGTGTTCCTTCCGTATGACACCCCGAAAGGATTGGTTATTCGATTATACAGAAAAAACAGGAGGAAAAGTCTTGCTCGGGAATAATCAGTCATGTAATATTGAAGGAGAGGGTTCAATCCAACTTACTATGTATGATGGACAACAAAGAATTCTACAAAATGTAAGGTACATTCCTAATCTCAAAATAAATTTAATTTCTATAGGAATGTTGGATTGCTCGGGTTTCTCTATAAAGATTGACAAGGCAATTATGAAGATCTCAAGAGGAGCACTGATTATAATGAAAGGCCTTTTACAAAATGGCCTATATGTTCTACAAGGAAGGATGACGGAAGTTCCAAATCTGAATGTATCCGAGAAGTATGAAATCAATGCCGAGTGTTGGCATCGAAGGCTCGGTCATATCAGTGAAAGAGGATTACTAGAACTTCAAAAACAGAATTTATTAACCGGATGCAAGAACGTCAATATTAAATTCTGTGAAACATGTGTGCTCGGGAAATCAACTAGAGTGAAATTCGGAAGATCAACTCATACTACCGAAGGTATTCTAGACTATATACACTCGGATTTATGGGGTCCAGAACAGGTCTCATCCCACGGAGGAGCTTCTTATTTTATGTCCATAATCGATGACTATTCTAGACGAGTTTGGATATTTGTTTTAAAGTCCAAAGATCAAACGTTTCAGACATTTAAAATCTGGAAAAATTTGGTTGAAAATGAAACCGAAAGAAAGGTAAAAATCTTACGGACAGACAACGGCATGGAGTTTTGCTATAAAAAATTTGATAATTTCTGTAACTCCGAAGGTATCAAGAGGCATCGAACAGTACGGCTAACTCCACAGCAAAATGGAATAGCCGAACGAATGAATCGCACTCTTTTAGAGAAGGTTCGGTGCATGCTAATCACAGCAAATCTGCCACGGAAATTTTGGGCCGAAGTTGTTAAAACAGCTGGATACCTTGTAAATCTAAGTCCTTCAACAGCTTTGGGACTTAAGACACCGTTTGAAAAATGGTATGGATATGCTCCTAATCTAGAACGACTAAAAGTTTTCGGATGTGCTGCATACTACCATGTGAACCAATCAAAGACCGAACCGAGAGCAAGGAAATGTATTTTTCTTGGCTATCAAGAAGGGGTAAAAGGATTTCGGCTTTGGTGTGTGGAATCAGGAAAACAAGGCCTAATTATCAGCCGAGATGTGACGTTCAACGAGCAAAGTTTCCCGTTTAAAGGGGAAAAACAAGTGGTGGATAAATTTAAGGAAATTCAACAAGTTGAAATTGGAGATTATCTGCAAAATGAATCATCTTCTTCTCATCCACCAAGAGCTCATCTTGAATCTGAAAATATATCAGATTCAGCCCCGGCTGAAGATGAGTCAATTCTAGGCTATCAACTTATGAGGGATCAGTCCAAGAGAATCATTAGACCGGTTCAGAAGTTGGGATATGCCGATATTTTGGCATATGCATTACAAACATCTGCTGATCTATCTAATTCAGAACCCCTGAATTATGAAGAAGCAATCAGTGGATCAAATTCGGAAAATTGGAAGAAGGCTATGGCAGAGGACTATAATTCTTTGCAAAAGAATAAGACTTGGTCATTGGTTAAAAGGCCGAAAAATAAAAAGATCATTGGAACAAAATGGATCTTCAAGGTTAAAGAAACTGGAGAAAATCTAAGTCAACAGAAGTTCAAAGCAAGATTAGTTGCTAAAGGTTTTACGCAAAAACAAGGAGTTGATTTTACAGAGATTTTTTCCCCGGTTGTGAAACAAACTTCTATAAGACTACTCTTATCCAAGGTAGCTGTTATGAATCTCGAGCTACATCAAATGGATGTAAAAACAGCTTTCTTACATGGAAAAATAGATGAAAAATTTCCATATTTGAAGATATAGATACTTCAAAGGTGTGCCTATTGCACAAATCTCTCTATGGGCTAAAACAGTCTCTGCGACTGTGGAACCAGGAATTCAATAAATACATGATTGAAATGGGGTTCTCTCGAAGTAAACATGATAATTGTGTGTATACCCGAGAGAGGAACAACCCTAGTGAACATCAATATATTGCTCTATATGTTGATGACATGTTATTGGCCGGAGGAAATTCAGTTGATTTAGCAGAATTGAAGAAAGTCTTATCATTAAGATTTGATGTGAAAGACTTGGGCCCAACAAAATATATGCTAGGCATTGAAATAAACCGAGACAGAGAAAGTGAGATAATTTCTCTATCCCAAGCTGCCTATCTGAAGAAGGTACTTAATCGGTTCAACTTAATGAACTTGAAGTCAACCAAGACTCCACTTGGGGCTCAATTCAAGTTAAGTCATGATCAAAGTCCCAAGACCGAAGAAGAAAAACTGTTTATGAGAAATATTTCATACTCAAATTTGGTCGGAAGCATTATGTATGCTATGATATGTAACAGACCTGACCTAGCCTACTCAGTAAGTGTGATAAGTAGGTTTATTGTTAATCCCGGAAAAGAACATTGGAATGCCCTGAAATGGGTTACGAGATACATCTCAAAAACTTTGGATATATCTCTGATTTTGGGAAAACAAAAATCAGATTCAAATCCACTAATTGGATATGTTGATTCTGACTTTGCCGGTTGCAAAGACACGGCTAAGTCTATTTCGGGATATCTTTTTATAGCCTATGGAGGAACAGTGAGTTGGAAAGCAAACTTACAAAAAGTTGTGGCCTTATCTACTACAGAGGCAGAATATGTTTCTGCATGTGAAGGAATGAAGGAAGCTTTATGGCTTAAGGGGATANTTGGGCCTCTATCTGGCCGGATTTCATTGTTCTGTACCAATGCCTGCCTGAAGAGATATTTAGTTGCTCGAAACTGGAACGTGGACAAGTCTAAGAAAATGTTAGAAGAGACTATAACATGGAGGGAATCTTACAAGCCTGAAGAGATCCGTTGGGTAGGAACGATACCAATGAGTTACACTTTCCATGGTTGGATATGGGTTTGAATTGTTTTCATCATTTTCTAGAATGAAGTAGCACATGAAGGAGAAACAGTGAAAGTATGCACACGATCGTTTTGGTAGGACTGTTCTTATTCTGAGGCCAGGAATGCAGGTTTTTCTCCCCAATAAATTTCTAAATTCTTTTTAGAATAATGATAGATTTACTTTCTTAACATATCTTTTTATTGAACATTCTAACGCGTCGAACTGCGATTGATTTAGTTAAAATGTATTTAATGTATTAAAATAATTATTTATAGTATCAATCGCAACTCGACACGTTAGAAGATACAAAAAAATATGCTAAGAAAGTTACCATTCTTTTTTAACCTTTCGTTGCTTAAGCTTGTTTTAAAAACTTAACAGAACACCAATTCAGCAGAGGGTAATGTCCAGCATTTAGTTTATCTCTTAGAAAACGCCGTGCTTAATCTCCGAGAAGGTCAGGAACAGACGTCATGGCTCATAGACTTCACTGGTTTTGCTTTGCACACCAACATGTCTGTCAAAACGACTCGAGATGTGATTAACATTTTACAGAGCTACTATCCCAAAAGGCTTGGTATTGCATTGCTTTACAACCCTCCAAGAATTTTTCAGGCATTTTGGAAAGTTGGTTCTCTGAATTTTGATGTATTTATTTAGAATGATGTGAAGATATTCAATAAAGTTTGTTCTTTTTCCATCAAATTATAGGCTGTGAAGTACTTTCTGGACCCGAAAACAGCTCAAAAGGTGAAGTTTGTGTATCCGAAAAATAAAGATAGTGTGGAGTTGATGAAATCTCTTTTCGATATGGAAAATCTTCCAAACGTATTTGGGGGAGTCGCCACCCTCAACTATGACCACGAAGAATTCTCCCGAATGATGGCCGAGGAAGATGCAAGAACGACCAAGTTTTGGGGACTGGATGAGAAGCCTTATCACTCTGTAAATGCTCGATCCAGTGCAGAAGTGGCTCCGGAACCAATGGCGATATCGCCAGCAGCTAGCTGATTTTAATTTTGGTAATAACTGACTGACCGGACTGTCGAAATAATTGACAGGTTGCAAATGTAGTCGTTGAATGAGGTGTAAAAACATATGATGAAATATGACAGAAGTTGAAATATTATCGTGCCCATTGTCAGACAGTAAAACCATCGACCTTGCAATGGGGAGGAAAGCAATGCTTGAGCTTCACTAGGAGGCAGAGCTTGTCGTCGACGGTGTTGGACTCCTCCAAGAGAACGCTGAGCTGCTCCAGCGAATAGGGATGCTCCGGATCAATGGTATCCCTCACGAAATTTGAGAATTTCAAGTCAAAGATCAAACAGATATGGAATTGATCAAGTATTAAGGAGTAAAATGGATATCATAGATTTCGAGAGGGACAACGGCGTCGTGGCCGTGAAAATCATCGGCGCGTGCGCTCCTGTCTTTCTTTGCATGAACAACTGGGTTCGCATTGATCAGGCCAAGCGTCATCGTCTTCCACGCTGTGATACTCACTCCATGAGTATTGCAAGTAACACAGACGACGAGAATGCTTTTGTTGCAGATAGCTCGCATAAGTTTCAAACGCCTAGGATGGAGTTTGTCGATTAGGTAATGGATTCTTATCCACCAGAAGATCTATCCCAACAAATTTGTCTTGCTAGATCCGTATCAGATGCAATTGGGAGAGGCACAACGAGAGCTGAGATGGAGATGAAAATGGAAGCTGAAATCGAATCCAAGAATTTCGAGATAAACCGGGAGGCTGTAGGTGAGAGTAAAAGCTTCATATTTCTTCTGCTTCAAACTCACTATCCTCGTCAACCGTTAATCTTTCGGTTCTTCTGGCTCATAAATGGGCAGATGGGAGACGGTGCGAAGGAGGAGGATGACGCAGAGATGGCTGTGGAGCTCCGTTGCTGCTGCAATCACCATTGGCATTGGAGTCTTGGCCATGAATAAATAAAAATAAAAATTTGTCAATTTTTATGGCATATTTCGTATTTTTATATACCTGAGGTCTAGTTTCTAGTCAAAAAATTATTATTAATTTTTTTTAAAAAAAGAGGTTAAGAATTATTATTTATTTTTATTTTATTTATAATATTTTTGTATTATATATATTGATGAAAAAGAAAATAATAATTTTTTATATAAAAATTTAGTTTTTCGAATTTTAATTTTTGATATTTTCCTCCGTCCCTCCAGACTCACTTTCCTATAGGCCTGGCAAACACACTGACCCAAACAGAGACCTTTCGGCCATATATTTGATGGGCATAGCAGATTCTAAGGCATGATTAGCGAATGAAGCATTAAAATTAAATTTTGAGATCAACCCAGAAGCGCATTGAATTGGATTAAAATATGACCCCAAGTCAGGCCACTTCCAAGCTTGCTCCTTGTTTTGAGGCATTAACATCTAAAGAAGCCACTCCCTCTCCCCTCATCATCACTTCCGCCCATGTAGTTTTAAACCATTCCCACGCTCAATGGTGGGTGAGGTGCCACGTAATGAAGCTCGACAGTAGTGCTTAGATGGAACGAGGGTGCACTTGATACATGATGCAGCATAGCACAGCGTGTGATGTTCGAACAGGATTCGCTGACAAAGCTCCTCAACTTCCGTCACAAGAATCGCCGGTCAGGGGGTGGGTGGACTTCAAAATCGTATCTTTTGATATTAGTTTAGTTTGACGTGGCAGCCCGTCTCGGCCCTACACCTGCTCTCAGCCCGTCTCGGCCATATCTTCTACCTTTTCCTTTTTCTTTGGGCCAAAAATTCAGACCAAAAATGGTGTTTTTGTGGGGGGGTCTATAAAACGGACATCTTCTCCGCTTCAAAGTTTCAGTTTCTCTGTGGAACTATAGGTATTCTACTTCCTTCATCTCCGACGATGGATGTGTTTACTTTTTCCGGCCCCGAGCCACCGATTCCCGCCGCTACAGGAAGGTCTAGTGTTTTTCGGAGCTTTTCTATGTTGTTTCGCTTTGTCGAGTTCTGTGTCTTTCTTGGTTTTCTCTGGTGGACGTACTCGCGGGTCCCTCTCGCCTTGAGAATTTCCGGCAAGTATGGCCGGCAGATTTTCCGTTTTCTCCTTAGTCCTCCATTCTGTTTCCTACTCTGCAACGCCATCCTTGTCACTCTGTTAGTCAAGCCCTGTGGATTCTTTGTCCACTGCGTGGCTGCTGACAAAACGGAATATGAACTCTACGACGACTTGGTTGGCAACAACCAGTCTGAAAAAGACCACCTATTTTCTGACCCCGGAGAGGCTGTTTTCCAGGACAAAGAGATTGCCACAGAGGTGAAATCTCATATTGAGAAAATAGATTCAGCTACTGATTCAGACACAGACTCGGGATCGGAAACTCCAAAAGTTTACAACGGAAGTCAATCGGAGAAAATAAAAACGCAAGAGGCAGCGAAGAAAGAAGGAGAAAAACTCCGGCGATCTGAGACAGAGAAGTGCAGTAATATTGAGCAATACCGCGTCTACCCAAAAGAAAAATTGTGCGATGAGCTGAAAGAGAAGATAGAAGCATTCATCGCCAAGGAGTTAAGATTTCGCCGGGAAGAGTCTCTGGCCATTGTTCATTAGCCCTTAATCCGTCCTCAGAAGACAATATTCAAGCAGAAAACAAGACATGGAGAGAAATGTCTCCGTCTCAGCCTTCTCGACTGTGATGTGGTTCGCCGGAAAGAAGCAGGCTTTTCAGTTTTCCGATGAATGGTAGTGTTGGGTTGGAACCACCATCCGCCGTGAGATTGAACCAACAATTCGAAGTAGCTGTAGTGTTCATTACGACGGCGATTAAGGAGGATCTTTGTGATTAGTGGACCCTAATCATGCTTAAGAACATGGATAACCATCTCATAATCTTTGCAAAACACAGTCAAAAAGGTTGAAGAACATTGACCAATATCTTACTCTTCATCTTCCTATTTCGATTTCGAAGATGGGAGGCAAGATTGAGTGGTGGGGTTGACGAATTACTCATAACATGCTTACCACCACTCTCATCCTTTTATGTCATTAATTACTCTCCTTGAACATTTTATACTCTCACCCACAACTTTTTCAATCATACTACAATCATCGAACCCCATTACCAAAATTAAAATTTAAGAATCAAACTCTATAATTTATGTGGATACGGAAGTATGTATATGACAAACAAATGTATTAGAACACTTTAATAAATTGATAATGATTATTATTATAATTTGAATATTAGATTATGTTTTTATAAAATTTACAGAAAGTTTTTTGATTGTTTATGTAAGTTTATATTAATATATATTATATACATGTGAAGATAAAATATAAAGAAAAACAATCAAAATAAATTCATGACTTATATTTGAAATAAGAGATCTTTAAATTATCCGCAGTCATAAATGTAATCTATCTCATTGAGAATGTATAATCTTATTTCAACTATATATGTGGTGACATAAGATAAATATATTTTATATAATATAATTATATAAGACTGAAACAAATGAAATAATATTGTTTTAATAATTTTTGTAACTATAGAAAATTTATTTTTATCGTAATGATCGTCATATATGTATTATCTTAATTCGTTGTATTTAGTAGACTTCATTGCTATAGTCGCTACATATGTATTACACTTCATTTAAATTTATAATAAATTTAGGTTATATCGTCAACCTCTCATATTACATATCTTTGACTATCATTGGTTCATAATTGAATAATTAATTTATAATAATTATAATTTCCGTTCTAATTATTATGTTCATGAACTAACAAATAAGAAAATTTATATAATGGATTTCATTTTATCGTTGTTAGGATTCTCAATAACAAATTTGTTATTTTCATTAGATGAAATGATTAAATAATTAGTTATTCAATTAGTTAGCAAACTTACAAAGTTGTTTTTTAAAACTGTTTAAAAAAATATTTATTTAAGTTAATTATATAGATTCAATAGTCGATTGAATATCTGTATTTTATTATATTTTTGTAATAGTTTTTCAAATGTTAGAATGATGTTACGAAAACAAAATTTAAACTTAAATATAGAATAGATTTTATAACTATTTTAAATGTTAAAATAAGTTTGTTTAATCAATATTTTAATTTGAGTAGGAGATAGATTTTGAAATTATTTTAAATAATAAAATATATTACAAAATCAAATTTAATTTAAATTTTAAAAGTCAGTTTAGATTTTATAAATATTTTAAATCTTAAAATTTATCCTGAAATCAAATTCGATTTGCATTTTAAAAGTCAGTTTAGATTTTAAAAATATTTTAAATGTTAAAATATATCACGAAATCAGATTCAATTTGAATTATGAAAATCACATACATTTCAAAAATATTTTAAATATTAAAATAAATTACGAAATAAAATTCAAGTTGAATTTTGATCTACAACTAAATTTGAGAAATATTGAGAACTTTTATTACATATAATTAGTAATAATATCATAACAACGATTCTTTATATTAATGATAAAATATTTTTCATGTAACATATAACTCGCACATTATCAATAATTATGAACACGGATGATGATTCTAATGTGCAACGAGAATCTCAATTTCTAACAAGATAATCATCACGTATAAAACTTAATCGATGTGAAAAAAATATTCATAATTTTGTTCAATTAATTTTCTCTAATTGAAGTAAGCTTGAAAATCATTCAGGTACATATCAAATTCTTTGTACCGTGATTACCTTAGGAAATTGTCTAGTTTTCTTTTTAGTTACTTACCGTTGCTTTAAATATTACTAATGGGCTCACCAGGCCCAACAAGTCTTCAATTCTAACCAAATTCTGACCAACAAGTAGGTATGATAACAGTTCGGGTCGGTTTCGGAGCCAACTTGCCCGAACCATAATTTCCGCCGGTTTTTGGTTCAGGTTGCTTTTGGAGCCAAACTAAACCGAACCATAATTGCTGGTGTAGTTTGGTTTTCAGTTCGGCAATTATTGTTCTATCCAAGTCAGCTACAGAACCCAAAATCAAAACCGAATCTAGAAACAAAAAACCAACCTGTTGACTCACAAAACCTTGTCGGTTCGGGATTTGCGCTATCTTATTGACGAGTAGCTCGTCATTGTAAAGATCATCATACCACTACCCGAGATTAAGTTAGGACTTACAAATCAAATGTTCAAGTGTTTCAAGAAGGCAAGGGAGTAGTATCAAACAGTAATAGATGGAGAGACAAAGTAAAGATTTTAATCGACAAAAGAAGCACAGGAAATAGGAACAAGGCACAGCCCTCTCTTCCTCATCTCTTCTCGCCTTTGCTTCCCGTCAGCTTCCTTTCCGGCGAGCGGACCCTGTCAAATCACAACTCAGGTCAGCCTCTCCGGCCTCGTAAATCCAGTCACTACTCAACTATTTTCTTACCATTTTCTTCTTCCCCGCACAAGGCTTCGCTCGACTCGATTTCATGTAAGGAAAGCTCAGCGTCTGTCAAACAAAACCATTCATTACACCCTACGCTTACCCTCCTTCTGTTCGTCGTCACATGTTTTAAAAGGGTCTCACCTGAACTTGGTCGTGGAGAAACTGAATGTACCCTATCGCTTCTGACAGCACTGACGCCGTGTCCGTCTGTAAATTCCACATTGTTCGAGTAATCAGAGTGAAAACAGGCAAATTTTTTTCGCAATGGATTTATGATTCTTTTGAAACTGACCTTGCCAAAGGGTGCCACCAATCGCTGAAGAGCTGAAACCCTGTCTCCTAGCTTTTCTTTTCTAACCTAGTTTTTACACACTCCCTTTTTCATTTTACCCTAGTAACAGCAATGCCCAACAAGATAAAAAGAGCTTTCAAAGTTACCTTCAATGGCGGACGAGCTGGTTTGGACCTTCTGATGGACTTCCTAACCTCAGAGCTATATGACTCCTTTGAAGATGACCCAGAAGAAGAGCCACCATTCTTTGTTCTTGTTACAGTTGATACCTTCAGAACACCAACATATCTTAGAAGAAGGACAAGAAAGAGGTAGAAGCAGATGCACTCACTTTGTTTGAGCTATTTGATGGACTATCTAACCAAGTTGAGTACTGTTGCATCACACTGTGGCTCAACCATGGCATACCCTCATCACGAATATCAACTCTCTCGCGCAAAGGCTGGTAAATTCCAGACGACAAATGGTTCAAATGGAGACCCATTTCATAGGTTGAATACGAAGAAGTAATGTAAGGATCGTTATAGTGAACAGTAGAACTGGGTAATTGATCTCTTGCCGAAAGCTGCAGACCAGTGGAGAAGTTAAACCATGGATTCTGACAACTTATTTCATCCTGGGATAATTTTTGTAGGTATTTTGAAGACGATGAATTGAGTTCATCAAAGACTGAGGGGTTGAACGCACTCTCGCTTGATTCGGTCTTTTTGGCTCTCGGAATAAGCACCTCGAGAGCTGACTGTTGGCTTCTGTTTCTTCTTCCATAAAGGTTGAAATCATGGCAACGCAGGTCAACCGGGTGAGATAAGTTCCTTGAAATTGGGAAGCTTTCATTTGGATTTATCACGTGGGGAATGGGATTACTATCGCTGCATAAACACAAAACCTAGCAGGTTATATCATACATATAAATTTAGCCAAGGCTCAGACTGTACTTACAGAACGAAGGCTTGATTATAGGCAGTGGAATTAGCAGTTCTTTGCGCAGAAGCGAAGGAAGAATATCCAAGAAACAGCTCCTGAATTTGATGATCTGGATGGAGATTTGCGGAAGACTCCATAGCAACTGAAGTTGAAAATCATCAGCAAAGCCTCTACTCAGTCTGAGTAGGGTTTTTGAAAAAAAGTAAGAGAATGATGAAGATACTCTCACTACATAAGAGCTCCAGCCCTCATCATCATCAAGCCATCAACAGGCCATTACTATAAATATGTATATATCATTAAAGCAAGCATTGTACTTGATTACATGATGAGGATTTTTTCTCTGCTAAACCAGATTTATATTATTTATCAACTTTTCTAGACGCCCAGTTTTGTTTTTCTTGAAAAACAATAAAATTAAGATCCTATTCCTGTTCTCATTCCTACACAGACAGCACAGGCAGTTACTGAGTTAGTGACGAAGAACAGGGCTGTCTGTTCAGGAAAATACGAGACAACCCTGAATACCTTTGAATCTACGACACCAGAGAAAGACGACGGACGAGCTTGCATCGAGAGTGAAAAAAAAAAAATCAAAATTTGAAATCTATTACTGATATTATTTGTGAAAAGCATACAATTATTGCAACGACATTGGGATTCCAAGCTCCCCTTTTGTGCGCTTAGTTTATATTTTCTGTACAACATTCTTCCACTGGAGTATGATTTTTAATCGCAAAGCAGCGTTCCTACTCTCTCCGCTGTCTAAATCCCACTCGAATGCAGTATATTTATAGCGACCCAGTTGGAATCCACGTAGAACGCCATTAGGGTTGTCGATTAAAATACTATTGCTAGACTATAGAACCATTGAACCCATGGCCACAGAAAAGAACCATGCTTTTTATCACACAGTCGACCATGCTGAAGTAGATCAGGAAACATGGCTCCCACTGCCGTTGTCAGTTTATCTTGTCCCTATTTCAAATGATTTTTCATTTTGCACAATTATACAAAAATATTATGATCGTCCTACTAATTCTAATATTAAAATTTTAAAATTAAAATATGTTATTCTGATCTTATTAGTAGTTATTATAATATATGATCATTTCAAGTTATTTTTTAATATTACTAACTATATGTATTTTATATGATTTAAATTTATTTGAATAATATTAGATTTAGTTAATTTTGAAGTTGTTTTCTTTTATGTTTTAGAAAAATCAAGACCTGATTGGACCAAGACCAAAATTTCTGATCCAGTTCTAATCAGATGTCGTTACATCTCATCTCAATTCTAATCCTATAATCAAAGACCAAAATATGATAGTCTGGTTTTATTTTTACAAAAATAAAAACCAGACCTAACCAAATTCACAGCCAACCAACGAGAAAGTGGCGATAAAGAATATCAACAACTTGTTTGAAAATTGCGTCGATTCGTTGAGAACTATAAGGGAGTTGAAGCTTCTTCGAAATATTCTACATGAGAATGTGATCGCTTTAAATGACGCGATGGTGCTGATCCATCGATTGAGCTTCAAAGATGTGTATTTGGTTTATGAGATCATGGATACGGATCTGCACCAGATTATCAAGTCCTCACAGCCACTTCCAAATGATCATTGCAAGTTTTTCGTCTTCCAGGTGCTGAATCTGTCTCTTGTTTTTGACAATTTTCAGTTTTTTTTCTGCATAAAGGCTTGTAAAACCTTAATTGACAGCGTTAGGCAGAGAAAAACATTTTCCGAGTATTTTAAGGAATGAAAAACACTAGTTTTTATTGAGTTTTTATTCTTCTTCTTTCTAGTCCGATCGTAACACATTATGCTGAATTCTAGTCTGCTTAATCCATACTTCTGCAGTAGCTTCGCGAGCTGAAATATTCTCACTCGGCCAAGGTTCTTCACCGTGATTTCAAGCCGGGAAATCTCCTTGTCAATGCCAACTGCCACTTGAAGATTTGCGATTTCGGGCTGGCAAGAACGAACCGAGGGAATGACCAGTTCATGACTGAATGTCGTCACCCGTTGGTACCGTGCCCGGGAGCTACTCCTAGCCGGCGACAACTACGGAACCTCCATCGATATGTGGTCAGTCGGTTGTATTTTCGCCGAAATTCTTGGGAGAAAGCCGATATTTCCCGGCTCGGAGCGTCTAAACCGGCTGAAACTCATACTCAACATTAGGGTTGTATATACTTTCTGCAAACTGGGCTGGGGTTTCCACTTATGGATTCTGAAGAACTGGATTGATTGATGAAGGTATCTAAACTAAACATTCATCCAAACACTGTGTTTTACTTTATCTCCGATTGGACAGTCATTTTTAAATCTAAATACGATAATATATTTTTCTAAATTTGAGATATTTTCTAAATATCTCAAATTTCTCAAATGAATTCAAAAAGCGATTCGGTTTTTTCAAAGTTTTATTCGGTTTTTCTGCATTAAAGTTTCTCAAATGAAACTTTAATTAATAAAGCAAGTTTGAAATCTTAAAGTAGTATAATAGGTTAATCCACCGTATTCGTTTCAATTGATAATTGAAGTTTTGATCTTGATTTAAGCTAAAGTGGGGTATTTTTTTGATTAAATTCATTTGGGAGTGGGACCACGATGACATCATTCACGTGATTTTGTACGGCTAGGATTTCATCAAATACAAAATACAACAACTGACCTCCATGATTGATTGCTGAGTTAAATAATTCAGAGGGTCGGCATCTGAATTATTTGTTTAATCAAGATTCAAACTTTCTCATTAAATTATATATTTTATTCATGCATTTTGCACTGCTTCTGCTCTATAAAATCCGCCATTGATGCCCATCTCAAACCTCCTTCCCTTCTCGTTCTATGATTCCGGGTTTTCTCTTTTCTTCAAGTTCGATATCTCGATCGATGGAAACCCTAATGGATTGATGTCCGTTACTCATGTCTTCTGTTCTCAGCGAAGCCCTCCTCTCTGGATTTATCATCAGTTCATCCCTAAAACGTAGAACCCATCTTGTTCAATCCTTCTCCGTCGTCTTCCTCTACTGGTTCTACGTTTTCTCATAAACTCCCGATCAAACCTTTCTATTTCGTAGCAATTATTATCTTTTGTTAGAACCATTTCATGGGTAATTCTACTGGGGTTTCATCCGTGTCTGAAGAAAAAAAGCTCGAGCAAATCATGGATCAACGAAAGAGAAAGAGAATGATATCGAATAGAGAATCAGCGCGTAGATCCAGGATGCGAAAACAGAGACACCTCGACGATCTCGCAACTCAGCTAGCTCGGATCAGAGATGAGAACAACGAAATCCTCACCAGTATTAACGTTACAGCCCAGCTACACCTAACCCTCGAGGCAGAAAACTCGGTCCTCAGAGCTCAAATGGCGGAACTCAGATGCAGATTAGAGTCACTAAACGAAATGATAAACTTTATGAACCCAAACTCATTTGCCATGCGTGAAACTGAAGAAGCTCTGATGGACGTCAATGGCGGTTTGCTGAACGCCATTAGTGCTGCGTTTCTCAGTCAGCCAACAATGGCGTCCGTTGACATGCTCATGTGCTAATGGTTGTCGATGTTTGGTCGTGTTTCATGTCACGATAGTTTAATAAATCATTGATAAGTATAAAGTTGAAGAGTCTGCTTTATCAAAAACTATAGAATAAGATGATAGTGAGGGGGACTGAATAATGGTTGGTTTCTTACGTAACCTAGTGGATAATCGTGTGGAGTCACGATTATTAAATGGGGTTTAATGTACCATTTTTGGACGTACCATGACGCGGTGTGTGTTCGGGGAGTGGGCTGGCATGCGTGTACACAACCTTTACGGTCCATTCCATGTGACAATCTTTACGATCCATTCCATGTGACAGTGCTCTCTCGCAACTCACGTTTTGACACTTTTTTCTTTTTCTCTTTTATGTTTCCGAACATGGGTTTCTCTTATGTCTCGGCCGTTACTAAGCTAATTCTATATGCGTGTTATGACGGTAACTTGCGTGTTAGGAGGCAAATGGTTCGTGACTAACAAGGCTCGAATATAAGAATTTAATGTTTAAGATCTTCGTGACGCAGAAATGTGCAATCTCTCGTTTGACACGAAGTTCACTCTAGGAGAAAGCATGCGAAAATCAACTAAAAAAATACAATATCATATTGACAGGCAAGACAAGAATGCTCTTATTTCATAAGGAGCACGAAGAAAGAAGTTGAAACTATAATAAATTAGAACAAGTTTGGTAAGGAATAGACAAGGAGAATAAAAGTGAAGAAAAGAAGAAGACAAGTGCATGAGGAAGAGGCGGGTGATGGAAGCATGTTGTAAAGGACACCAAACATTAAACAAAACAAACAAAAAGGACTCTTCAATATGCTTGAAGACACATCCTTGTGATATCTCCCTAGTCTCTTTTCCCTTTTCTTCGACACTAAGCCTAATCTTTGTGTCCCTCGATCGGGATTGATTGTTTCTGTAAAACCCAAATAAAATAAAATAAAAAAAGAAAAGTCTAAACTACTATTATTTCTTTCTCATTATTTCAAAAACTTCTTTTTCCCCTTTCTATTTCTAATTTCGACGGGCAGCCCTATCTCTCACTTTCTAATTTAGGAAATCATATTTCCTTTATTTTACGGAACTCTTCTCCCTGATCCCCTTCTCATTCTCTCCATCTCTAATTTAGGAAATCATTATTTTTTTTCTCTTACAAAACCCTTCTTCCTAATCCCCTAATCCTGACCATGCTTAGCCGATCAACTCAGGGTTTTGGCAAATTTTATTATCTCCGAACGAAAACGCTTCCTCTCTTTTGAAGGTACGTTTATTTATCGTGTAAACCTAACCTGATCAATTATTTGTGAAAGAAAACCCGAAATTTGATTTCGGAATTTTAGTTTCAGCCAAGGAGGAATATTTGAGAAGAATACATAAAATTTTCTTGAAGCTGAAGATTTAAATCGAACTCACTAGGCAGCAATTTGGTGAGGAAATCGGTGGAAACATTATTGTCGAGGCTCTTTGGATGTTATTCAGTATTGTGGATTTCTAACGGTCTAGTTAAAAGTTGGGATTAATTTTATGTTTTCTATGATATGAATGCCCAAAATTATTTTAAAAATATTTTTTTGAAATTGTGAAACTTGGTTCTAAAAAAAACTCTCAGTCGATTTTACAAATACGATATTATTTGTTTATGAAACACTTGTTCTTATTTCTCAGGGCAGGCTTTAATTACAGACTTAGATGAGATTGGGTTTATCATGCAGATCAATCTGAACAAGCCCATCATGCATTCGTTCTGATGAGAAAGAGAGAGCCGGTGGAAGCTGGAATACGGTGAAGCTTTGTTCGTTATGATGCTAATCTGCATGGATTTCTCTTTCGAACCATCTTCAAAAGCTGGACCTCAAATTTTCAACCAAGCTTTAGTTTTTGTCAACAGAGCAGGTAGTTTCTGCACCAACTCTCGCCTCCCCACTTTTTCTTAGTCTTCCAATCTTCAGTCTACGCGTACAATTGAATCCAAGGGTGAAATCATGAAAAACTGCCGGAGGGTTAACTCCAACTAGGTGAATCGGGCAATGGATGGTCACGAAATGTGCTACTGAGGGATTTGCCATTTTCTGTCTTAATTTATAACAATAATAATTTGATTTTCTATGTTTGCCGGCTTACATAAAAGACAACTCCATCTTATTAGCGACATTGCTTTAGCTTTGACTTTTAACTTTTGACTTTTATATCAAACATTTTCATCACGTTATATGTGTTGGAATCTGGTTAGAATATTAAAATCACCAAAAGCGAAGAATCAAATTAAATGTTTAAACATTTAAACACATAGACATTAAATATGTTATCACAAGAGAACGTATTGAGGATGTAATAGAGGTCAGCGAACACATTAGCACTGAATTTATGATTATTGATCCTTCAACAAAAGACATGTTAATTAAAATTTTAAGAATCATATAGAGAAAATGAGACTTAGTTCTCCTGTGTAATTTTTATTGTAAGAACAAATGATAACTATTAAGTTGATATTTCTCATTTTGATAACATTTGTGTACACATTTATGTTGAGAAATATAGTCTGACAAAACTGAAATAAACTTAAATTTATTCATTAAGTTTATGGGCTATAAATAATAAAAATAATACATTGTGATACATAGAAGACAATTCTTTATTACATTAAGAGAATGCGTTATTATGATTCATGTGTTATGTTTACTAAAAAAATTCTTTGTATTGAGCGAGGTTCTCTTAAGCCTAACTCTCTTTCAATTACACAATCGTATGGAGAGTGTGAAGGTTTAAAATGGTTTTTTCAATCGCCAATGACTAGAGGTATAACTCGATCCTTTTTCAATTATGTTGTAGTTTTATAATAAGGGGTGACCAAAACTAGACTAGAATTGCTACGTTTAGCATCTTTCGGTCATAATTTTTAAAAATTGTGTGAGAGTGAACTAGATCGTGAGTCACTAATCTAAACTTGGATGAAACTCGACCTGAAATCAAATAAAACGTTATAAACTCAAAAATCAATTTGAAACTAACTCTAATCACTCAAAACACAATCCAATAATACAAAACACAATTAAGACAAACTGAAAAAGCTGGAATGAGACAGTATTTCATAGCTTCGGATCCGATTTCATTCTAGAACTGGCCATGCCCGAACCATGTCCACTACTAAACGGCAAGACCCAATAATGTGAAAAAAGAAAAATTTCATCGCGAAAAAAATCCACATGATGTTTTCCAAGATCCCAATGAAGAGATTCGGAGGGCCTTCCTCCACCCAACAATTGGAGTTCTTCCACTTGTAAAGGTCTGTCTTAAAGCAATCACCCCCTTCTTCTATTTCTCCGGCGCTTTCCAAGGCGTTGTATAATATCTCAAAAAAGGCTTTCTACGGTGCAATCTCCGTTCTGCTCATCGAGTAAAAGGGTATAAAATACTTAGCTTCACCGCCGAGCTTTCATTGCCATTACCAAGCTGTGTTGGGAAATTCCGAAACAGACTTAGCCTTGCACTAAAGGAACGATCATGATTTGTTTCCATGTATTTAAAAACTACATGTTTTGACCTACAATTCAGTTAGTTCAAAACCTAAACTATAGAAATGAAACCTGGACCACAACTATAACCTACTTGAAAAGGAAAAAAAAAACTTATTCGGGCAATTATGTGTCCGGTTCCGACGTCTTTACTCGTGACTATTTGACTACAGTTTTGTGTTTGAAAATGGAAAAACAAATACAGAGAAGAGTACGGCGGGCTTCATCAAATTCTCCGATTAAACACACCAAAATTTTCACCTTTGAAAGATTTCAGTCATGAACCCCATGATCCGATATTCTCCTTCGAAAAGTTTACGACTTTCATACCAACTTCTCCGCCTCGTCCAAAGATCAGAAGCAGAAACTCCAGACAGTTGATGAACAAGATGATCTGCTTGCTCGGCGTTGCTAGGCAGGTTACTTTTCTTTCTTCTGCTTGAGGTCACTTCCGAGGCTGTTATGAATCCTGAAAAGAAGAATTCTTCAAAAAAAAAAAATTTTACTATAACCTTAGGAAAGGAAATAACAGAAGCTGCGGCTTTGGTCGATCAAGAGATTGTTCGAATGCAGGCAACTAAACAATGATCGTAATCGCTAATTATCTTTGAATTCTTGGATTTCGCTGGATCTATTTCAGATCTTCCAGTCATGAAGAAAGAAAATTTCAACAATATTAGAAAGACTATCTTCCCATTTTGGAGTTTCCTAGTTTATGCAGGAGAGTTTGGAGAAATTTTATCCATTTACAACAGCCATCTAAATCAAAGAATGATGTCCAGTTATGTATGCACACTTATTGATCAAAACAATGCAATCGTACCTGATCATTCCAAGCTTGACCAGAAAACCGTAGAGGCTTCATGTTCAGATCAATCATTTTACTGTCCGTCTCCTCATGCCCGTCAACAACATCATTTCGATCTGCCGAATGACGATCGTTTTGCCCGTTTTCTCCCTCAGTAACTTTCGGCGGTTGATTCTGTTCCTGTTTTGTCTCACAGCCATCAGGGGCTGGTTGGGCAGGATCGTCAAAACCTCCGGGTTTGTCGCTTGGAAACTGCAATTAAAATCCAAAGAAGAGACTTGAAACTTAAATGGATTCAGAACACTAGTTTTTAAGGTTCATGAGATTGACCACCTCTACTCTCTGCCTCAACAAAAGGTATCTTTTATGAGTCCTTTTACCTCCAACGTGAACAACTGTATCACATTGCAAACAGAGGGAACTGCCATCTACCTCGCAGTAGAAGAAAGCTGCGCAAATTCCATAATAAAAATCATGTTTTTGTAGCAGAAACTACAGAAAAACACGACCAAATAACCTCCATACCAGGAGCGTTTTCGCATATATCACACTGAGGAACATCGCTGGGATACGCAAGGATGAGTCTTATATGTCGGCTGGCTAGCTTATTGCACAGATGGATCTGCAAATCCCATCGACGATGAAGAAGAATTTGGTTTAATTCTCAGAAATAAAATGGAATTCGTTCATAGATAGTTTGATTGGATAGATAATTGCAATGGATGTTGGATATTCTTCATTCCACAGATGAAATCACCAGGCTCAGCGCATATAACAAGATCGTCAACAGTTCATAAGCAAGCAAAATAACAGATCGAGGGCCATCTTCTTTCCTAATAAAGATAGGGCTTAGATTGCTAGCTTTGGAGAATCCAAAAATAAAAAAACTACCTTCTCGTCGCAGGCACGGCAGATGGCAGCCTCGTCGGCGGCGCAAAATACAGTCGCCGGTGCACTTTCACAAGAGTCGCAAAGCGCACGCATGATTGAAACTTTCTATTTTCATCTCCTCCACCAAATCAAACGCGTGAACTTTATGGCATCGTACCCTAAAAAAAGATCCAAATAAACACAACTAATGACAGAAAGATTGAAGCTTTTTCCCCCTCGGTTGTTGTCGGTCAGACGGTCGGGAAAAATGGAGGACGTCGACGACGGAGATCCGGAGAAAGGTGGGTGGAGACGCTAAGAGTGAAATGAAATCTACGGAGAAGCAAAAGACACGAGGGAAATTTGTGAAACTAAGGAAGAACACAAAACCTCTTACCTCCAGTTCACCACAAATTTTCAAAGGTCTTTCCTTTATTCTCCGACCAATTAGATATCTCACATGGCTTCCTTCAATTTCACTCCTGTTGCAGGTCCGTTAATCTAATTAAACGCATACTCCGATTACCATCGGCCAAACCTTAGTCCCAACCTATGATATGCCCTCTTAGTTCAGAGTTCTCAATATTACACTAGATAGAAGAGAAGTAGAGCGCTTTGCGCAAGACCCATCAACCTACTAGCTTGGTTAATAATTTGGGACGAGGCAACAATGTGCTGAAAAGAGGCGGTCGAAGCATTTGACAGAATGCTAAAAGATACAAATACAATACAAATACATCTTCATTTTGTGAAAAAAGTTATAGTTTTATGTGGTGATTTTAGACAGCTCTTACCTGATGTGCCCCAGACGCAAAACGAGATTATTAATGTTGCATTGGTTAGATCATCCTTGTGGCGTACATTCAGACAAATAGAATTAAGAATTAACAAGCGCCCTTAATAGATTCATTATTTGGAAATTGCTTACTCAAAAGTCAAAAGTGGTAACGGTATAGAAACATCATATTCAAGTGAACACATTATGTTACCTAAATCGATAGTCATATTTTACTCGTATGATCTTAACTCGCTCGGTATGTTGATTGATGTTGTATTCCCAAACATCAAATAACAAGACCTATTTTCACCCCAAAAAATGAATGTGTTGATTCCATAAATAATACTTTAATTTCAAAACCATATGACCCAAGATTTTTTCAACAGCCTAACCCCATCAGGATTTCCTCTAGATGAGTTAATTTTGAAGGAAAATTGTTCTGTTATTTTCTTAACGATACATACGTTGATAAAATATTGTATAAATTTAAGGATAAACTTTCAGGATATTGTCATACCACACTGTAAAATAATTTGAAAAAAAATAGAACCACCGATTGGTAACACGTTTTCTTAGTTTGCTCGGATTGTTCGACTCCGAACGATTGGTAAAAAATTGATTCTAAAAAACCAAAAAAAAATATTAAATGAGGGAATCTACAAACAAATGTGACTTGCACGAAATTCAACAATGTAACATGGGAAAATTGCATCCGAATGGGCATAATTTTCTGGATTTTCATTGGAAACGCACAATTGAGACATGAGACGAGATTTTTTGGGCTCGAAAGTTAGACGCAAATCTTATAAAATTGACATATTACGCATTCAAATAGAACCACCGAGCACAAAGTCCGGACCTTTTAAAATTTTAACACAAAATCATACAATGTTTTTTTTTTTTGTATTTAAAAAAATATTAATAAAAATTTAAAGTTATCTAGCTCTTACAAAATTAAGAATGTTTTCTTAAGAGAGTAGTGGGTTAAAAAACCAGAGCAATTAAGAACCATGCAATCCTCGATCAAAACATGAAATAACCCAACCAAAATTTCTACCATCAAACACACCAGTCTTACAAATAAGAATGTGAAATCAGGGAAAGATGAGTTTCGCTGTTATAATCCTCTCTAAGCACCCTTATCAGCCTTAGCTGCCGTAGCTGCAGCCTGTCCTCTGAGCCGAACGGTTCTCCAAGCAGCAATGAGACCAACCTTCTGGCCGGGCGGTGCATCGCGCCTGACCGTGCTGGCATGCCCGATATGCTGGTGGTTACCTCCTCCGTGGGGATGCTCCACAGGGTTCACGCCACACCCCGAACCTTGGGCCAGAGGTTCCTCTTCACTCTGAATTTGTGGTACGCATTTCCAGCTTTAAGGAGCGGTTTCTCGGTCCTTCCTCCGCCGGCAACCTGGCCAATCATTGCTCGGCACCCACTTGGAATAATCTTCTTAGCCCAGATGGGAGTTTTATTCTGTACGAGTCCGAATCTCAAACAAGTATAAGATTGTGTGATACGAAATTACACTTAATCAGCCATTGTTTATATTTTGTGATCTAAATCGATTATAGTTAATTTGGTTTCAAATTTAAATTATACTGCGACTTTTTGCTGATTAAGTGTAATTTCGTATCACGCAATACAGAACGGAGAATTCTAATCTCTATAAACATGGAATGTTGCACAGGAAAGAAATTAAAAAGAGACCTGGAAGTATCATTGTCGGGATTGTGGCTGATAACAATGGCATAATCACCGGAACACCTAGCGAAGACACCACGGTCACGACATGGTGCTCAACGTTGCAGACAACAGCACCCTCGGGATCGATCGGATAGGCAAAACATTTCCAACCATGAGATTGGCCTTCTTTCCACAGTACACGAACTGGCCGGTGTACATACCCTCTGCCGCAACAAACAGTTCTGCTTCTTGTACCTGAAAGGATGACGGAAATAGACCTTGGCGAGTGGCGCACCACGGCCGGGATCGTGAATGATATCGGTAATCACGCCTTTGAGATATCCATTTCGCTCGCCGAAGTCGAGGCTGCGGAATCTGGCCGGACCTTTGCGGTGGTGAGTGTGGGACTTGAAGACGGAGTCCGCACCCTTACGCTGAGCACGAATAACTCTTCCCATGGGACTCGGATGGGGAAATTACAGAGTGGAGGAGCTCACCCTTCACAGCGGCTGCGATGGAAGTTTGTTCAGATCTGAATTTTTAGTGTATGTGGTGAAGCTTCTCTAGGGCGTTTAATGGTGGACCCATCCGAGACTTTAGAGGGCGGCACGGTCCGGTTTGGTTTAAATTTTACTTGTTTTTCTATTTGACTTTTTCAAAATTTTGATTTTTTACCCAGTCTAGTTGTAGTCTCATAATTTTTTTAAGTTGAGATTGAACCGGACCAAAACTTACAGTTTCAACTGAATCGATAATTTCAGTTCGATTTTGTCAACTCTAAAAAAGACTGATTTTATCCACCCCTATTTTATTTGGTGGGCCCAATACAATCCCTTGATCGACACAAAGACCCGTACCAACTACCAAACAACAAAAACCTGAGCAAATCATCCATAATCTCAAGATTAGATCATTGAGTACGATATTCTCTTAATCATCCATAATTGTAAAAATGCCATGTCCATAATCTAAAGAATATGTCATGATTTTGTTATAAACTTTGTTGTCACGTAATAGTTATGTAACAATTATGTGTCATAGAGTTAAAAAATTTTATTGGTTTCAAGACAAACTTTATTACAACATGTCAAAACCTTAAAATTTAAATTATTATAATAATTCTACAATTAAATTCTTATTATTTACTATAAATATTTGTTAATATGCTTCCACTATTCTCTTTCTATTTTTTTTTCTATTCCGCCAATGTTGACACAGTCCTTTCATTGAAAGCTCAAAATTTGTTACTAGATCTACCATCTTTCGATCACTGAAGTGAACCTGCACGGGCTGAAAGCTCAAAATTTTATTATCTTTCCGGGTCATAACTGCAGAATTCCTGCACAATTTGCATGAAAATTTCTCTGCTTATTATTAACAAAGACATTTTGTTCGACCTTTAACTTCGTTTGTTGCTCCAATGGCTTACAAAGACCGACCCAATAGAATATATATGCAGAAATCAGAATGAGACTGAAGGTACGTATTAAAGACTAAAAGCTAGAAAAGATCCCATTTTTATCGACCCTTTGAATTCCAACTACAGAAAAAAATCAAAACTTTGTGATGTTTCTCGGCCGTACATTCCACTCTGTATGAATTATGATTAACCACTGTTCTGAAAAAGTGTTTGAAAAGTATCGACACTGGATTAATTGAGAAAAATGATGAGACCCACAAGTCTAATCTATTTCTCTCTCGTTGATCTTCAGCAGAACATGTCAGTTAATATAAGTCGCTGTCTGCGTCTAATTTCTTGTTTTTCGTATCAAAATGAGGTTATGATTGACGGGTAAGAGATGGAAATTAATAATAGTAATTGCATTTTGCTCTTCGTCTAAGGGATACTCTATTGCTCCCATATTTCTCGTTTTCGGACCGTTTGCATTCCCAGACAAACAAAAGTCATTTTTGACCGTCTCTCCCCCTCTGTGATTGGAGATATACATTCCCTCTCCGCCATGGTTTTTGTCACGACCCGAAGGAAGGAGACCCGCGACAAAACGGGGAAAGATCCAACTCAAAATAGAACGGATCTCACAATTCTTTTCTTTTCACTTGAATCCAAATTTTATAAATAGCGGAAGACAAAAAAAAAATAATTGTTTAGGTTCAATTGAGACATTCAGATAACATCATTTATTGAAATCCAACAAACTAAATTAAAACTTGACAACTACAGTACTAACCTTAAAGTTTTAAAATAAACTTGCTTGGAAAGATAAAATCAAAAGAAATTCTAATTTCTTCCAAATTCACTCATGAAGAAACTATTAAAGATCGTCCTGAACATTCCCTGAAAAAAAATTGTCAATTGGGGTGAGCTGACTACTCAGTTGAGAATTAATTTCACCTTTAATAATAAATGAATTTAAAACAAAACTACGAAAATAGCACACACGAGAATTTCATAAACAATTTCATAAATGAACAGAAATTCATATCAACAAACAGAATCGACACTCGGGCGGTCGCAAGCCAAAACACCCTAATCAAGTTTAGGGATTCGAAACCCAATGAGACAGTCTTCCACTCTCATATTACTCATTTCAATTTTCAATAAACGATATGATCAAAATAAGCATGCTCGATTCTACATTTTAAACTTTAAAAACAATTTGAGAAAAACAACATTACAATTCATATAATATTAAAAGAAAAAAATTAAATCTCAAACCTTAGAAACGATTGTATAATCTGCAAACCAATGATAACGTCTAGGAGTGTTGATATTCAGGTGTCTCAATAATTTTATTTAAATCTCGAAACCTAGTAAATAAGAAAATAATATTCAAATTTGTCTTGTTCAATCGATTAAAAAAAAAACAGCCCTTAATATCCAAAAATTCCAACTTTAAATTGCAATTCAAGTTTCAATCAATTGTAGCAATTCTTATTATCTTTTTAACCAATTTAATCTTCGTCGAACTTTTCAAATAAATTCAACAATTCACTAAAAAATCAGATTCTTCATTTTATTCCTATCAAGTTTAATAAACGTAATAACCAAGAAAGCACCACTATAAATCCTACTAATGCATAGTATAATCCTTTTCCAAATTACCAACATAATTCAGCCCTTTTTCTTTGGATTTTAGCTTCGGTGCTAGGGTCAAAATTCAAATTTGCATCAACGTAATCCTTCCATTTTCTCTATACAATTTCTAAAATTTTATATATCTTTTATTTCGAGAGTATACGAAAGTGATATACTAATCAAAATCCATAAGTTTCTTACCGATTTTTTTTAAGTATTTCCGATCAAATTAGGCATGAATTTCGTCACCACGATCGAGTTGTATTTTGGTTCTATCTTGGCGTTTCTAATCTATCCAACTCAATTCTTCCCTGTTTTTCTAAAAAAATAAAAATCAGCTACAAGCAACTTAAAGTTTCTAAAATCAGCAATACATAAAACAGAGGGGTTAACTTTACATTTCTTTTCATTGCCGATAGATTGAGGTAGTTTGCTGTTGAAGACCAAAGTGAACTAAATTTGCATAACGCCAATGGTTAGAGGCAGTGCCAACCTAAAATTGAGACTACGGAAGCTAATTGATCTCTCTCTCTCTCGGCAGAATGAAATGAAAAGGAAGAGAGGGGAAAAATGAATTTTTGAACGGGATGTAAACTTACAG
The DNA here is from genome assembly GCA_003255005.1 of Begonia fuchsioides. Classification (NCBI taxonomy): domain Eukaryota; kingdom Viridiplantae; phylum Streptophyta; class Magnoliopsida; order Cucurbitales; family Begoniaceae; genus Begonia; species Begonia fuchsioides. The sequence goes on from QAOC01006963.1 coordinate 28,171, forward strand.
AGGGCTGCGATTTTTATTGAGGGGTGTTGGGGCGGTCTCTCGCACGATCCTTGTAAAAAAATCTGGCCTCAATAAGTCGTGGTGAGTGATGGAAGAGAGAGAGATTGAAGAGGGGGAGAGAAGAAATGAATTTTTCCTTTTCTGTGGAAACAACTCAATAGGGTTGTTTTTTTTTTTTTTAAAGGGACCATTTGCATGGGCTTTTACATCCTTCATCACTTAATGAATTTCGTCCTCGAAATTAAAAAACAACTTCAATTGAACCACTAAATAGGTATGAATATTTTTCTATCATGTCAGATTCAATCTCCCAGGTAGATTCTCTCTCACTAAGATTTTTCCATTGAACCTTCACAAGGGGTATCTTACGGCGTTGTAGGATCTTGACTTCACGATCTAGAATCCTTTCAAGCTCTCCCTCATAAGAAACATTTTCTTGAATAAGTACTTCGGTCCAAGAGATTACATGCGATGGGTCTAAAATATATTTCCTTAACATAGAGACATGAAAAACATTGGGTACGTTCAGACAATAAGCCACTGGACCGACTCGATTTTTAATCTCAAAAGGTCCAACATATCTCGGAGCTAATTTTCCTTTTACTCCAAATCAACTTATACCCTTACGTGGTCTAACTTTCAAGAATACAAAATCTCCAGATTCAAACTCGACTTCTCTTCATAATAGATATTTGTAGCTCTTTTGCCGACTTTGAACGGCTGAACCGCTCTTTAATAACACGAACTATATTAGTGGTCTCATTAATAATATCGGGTCCAAGGGTAATGTTTTCCGAAGATTCAGCCCAACATAAAGGAGATCTGCATGGTCTCCGATACAATACTTCATAAGGAGAAATTTCAATGCTCGTCTGATAGCTGTTGTTGTAGACAAACTTCACGAAAGGTAAATGATTAATCCAACTATATCCAAAATCCAAAATACATGCTCTCAGCATATCTTCGAGAATCTGGATTGTGCGCTCATATTGACCATCTGTCTGAGGATGATATGATGTGCTAAGATTTAACTTTGTAGCCAATGCTCTTTGGAAAGCTCTCCAAAATTGAGATGTAAATCTTGGGTCTCGATCAGATACGATACTAGAAGGAATGTCATGCAGACGAACAATATTTTCAATGTATAGCTTACTAAATTTTGTATAAGAAAAATTCATTCTTACGGCAATAAAGTGTACAGATTTGGTGAGTCTATCGATTATAACCCAAATCGAATCAAGATTTTGTGGCGTTTTTTGTAACCCAGTTACAAAAAACATCGCAATTTTATCTCATTTCCACTCAGAGGTGGGTAAGGGTTGTAATAGTCCTGCTGGCCTTTGATGTTCAGCTTTTACTTGTTGATATACCAAGCACTTCGATACATATTCAACAACATCTCTTTTCATTCCAATCCACCAAAATTGACGTTTCATATCATGATACATCTTTGTAGAACCATGATGTATAACAAATCTAAAATATGATTTTCACCAAGTATTGCTTGTTTTAGCTCCAAGTTGTTCGATACTACCAATCTTTCTTTGAAAAGTAAGAATTCATCTGTGCTAATTTCCCAACCCTCAAATTCTTCACTGGCTTGGATTTTATCAAATCTTTCTTTTAATTCATCATCTAATTTTTGCATGTCCTTGACGCGTTGCACCAGAGTAGGTGTAACAACAAGATTAAACACCCGAATTACTTGGTCATTCTCTTGAATTTGCCGCTCGTAATCCTCAATTGTTAAACGCCTCATCCAATCCTCTAAAACAAGACAACTAAGAGATCCACATTGATAACGGCTTAATGCATCAGCAACAATATTTGTTTTACCAGGATGGTATTCGAAAGAAAAATCATAATCACCCAAATACTTTATCCAACGGTGTTGACGGGGGGTTTAAATCTCGTTGCGTAAATAAATATTTTAAACTCTTATTATCAGTAAATATCTTAACACCATATAAACAATTAAGAGATCCCGAAATCCATTTGTACGGGCTTTTACAGTTTTGATCTCGGTAAACCTCTGAGGCAGCCGACAATGGGAATTTGCTTCTCCGCGACCAAAGTCAGTGGCTCTAACAGCAACGCGAATGCTAATCACCGTGCAAAAGGGGCAGCTCCGGCCTATGCAAATGAACGATCTTCTCAAAATCTTCGTCGACACAGACGGAATGAAGCACAAAATAAGAATACCCAGAATCAGAAAATCAAAACCAATCCCCCAAATAGGAAACATAGCGGCATGGTTCCCTGTGGGAGGCGAACAGATTTTGGATATCACAAAGATTTTGACGAGCGATACACGATCGGGAAATTGCTTGGCCATGGTCAATTTGGGTACACGTATGTGGCGACCGACAATGAAAATGATGATCGAGTTACTGTTAAGAGAATTGAGAAGAAGAAGGTATTGACCGAGCGAGATTTACAATCCAGTTTTTGTCTCTTTTAGTTAATTTTTTCTGGGATTTGGTAACCTACCCCATTTTGTTCATCCAAGAATCTTATTGGGTTGCTGGAGCTTGACGATTTGAAATGTTTGCTTGCTCCTCAAAATGGCCCTTCGACAGACATTATGGATGAGAATTTATGTCGCATATAGGTCTGGATCATTACTTCGTTTGTTTGGTTATGTTTTGGGGGATGCCTGCTGGATTGTTTTCGATCCTGGCAATGTCAATTACTGAAAAAATAAACGCCATTGGTTCATCTATGATCATCTTCTCTGTTGCTAAAACCATGACCGTTTTGGAATATGGCAAAACTGTTATCTACGTCCTACAATTGATAGCATTATGCAATTTTCTTCGCTTTTATCGTAGCGTTCACCGGGTTATCAATCCTGTCTCATGGTCGAGTAGAACTGAACTTGTAAATATTCCGAAAAAAGAGACAAAGTATTAGTTGTATATTTTGCTCTCAATAACCGATTTGTGTTTAAAAAAAACTAATTTTTTCAGATGGTTCTTCCTATTGCTGTCGGAGATGTGAAGCGGGAAGTCAAGATATTGCAACAACTTACTGGCCACGAGAACGTTGTCCAATTTTATAATGCGATCGAGGACGAGAATTATGTGTATATAGTAATGGAGTAAGTTTATCCACAATCTATTCTGAAGTATTATAATAGCTTTCTAACCTTAGTTTACCAATTTTAAAATGTGTTTCTCTCGTGATTATCGTTAGGTTATGCGAGGGCGGTGAATTATTGGATAGAATATTAGCCAAGTAAGAAGTTTTCCGTCCGTTGTCAATTCTTTCAATTATCACGATACTAGTGACATTTTTCATCATGCTGTTGTATTTTTTATTCTTCGAATTTCGTTCAACCAGGAAAGACAGTCATTACTCGGAAAAAGACGCGGCTGTAGTTGTACGGCAGATGCTCAAAGTCGCTGCCGAGTGTCATTTGCACGGTTTAGCCCATCGGGACATGAAACCAGAAGTATGGTCTAATTCATTCATATTTACGACGTGATGTAGTTATTTTTCGATATATAGAATCATCCCTATTGACTTTTTTTTTTTCTTCTTAGAATTTTCTTTTCAAGTCAATCAAAGAGGACTCTCCCTTGAAGGCCACAGATTTTGGTCTCTCGGACTTCATAAAACCAGGTTCAGCGGTTTGATAATGGCAATTGACATTTTCTAAATGTTGTTTTTTTTGTGATTCTGATATCTGTTCTTTGTGCTCTCGATTTCTCAAATATGCAGGAAAGAAATTTCATGATATTGTCGGCAGTGCATACTATGTTGCCCCTGAAGTACTAAAACGAAGATGAAGGCCTGAATCCAATGTCTGGAGTATTGGCGTAATTACATACATTCTGCTTTCGGGAGGCGTCCGTTTTGGGACAGGACCGAGGACGGTGTATTTAAGGAGGTGAACTATACTCTCAGTCTGTCACCTCATCCATTTTACTTGTCATTTTTTCGACGAAATCGTAGATCTTTGTGTTAAACGACTAGAATCAAAGAACAAGCCTAACTGTTCCATAACTCGGCAGGTATTGAAGAACAAGCCCGATTTTCGTCGTCGACCCTGGCCGACTATTAGTAATAGTGCTAAAGATTTTATAAAGAAGCTATTGGTTAAGGATCCTAGAGTAAGATTAACTGCAGCCCAGGCACTATGTAGGTTCTCACCTCTCTTACCTTATATTACCATTTTGAATTAGAAAACGAGCAGATTTTGCTCTCGAAACTAAGAATCACGTCTGTTTTTACGGATCAAAATTTCCATAATATTTTCCAGCTCACCCGTGGGTTAGAGAAGGGGGAGATGCGTCGGAGATTCCGATCGATATATCCGTTCTGAGTAATATGCGACAATTTGTAAAATACAGTCGATTAAAACAATTTGCACTGAGGGTATGTGAGTTACTGCTTCGAAACACTTATTTTTTAGCTAATGTTAAGTTTACTTTCTTAGCATATTTTATGATTGTGATTGATAAATCTAGCGTTAGTCTTATTCTAGCGTAAGAAGCATATATGGCTGATTGATCTCCGAATAGTGATTGTAGGCATTGGCTAACACTCTTGACGAAGACGAACTGGCAGATCTTCAAGACCAGTTCGATGCGATTGATGTCGATAAAAACGGCTCCATCAGTCTTGAAGAAATGATTCTTGTAAATTACTGTACTGTATATTCGGGCATGCTCGGTTTTGCTTTTTGTTTCGTATCGAGTTATTGAGTGGATGTTCATCTTTTTTGCTGCATGGAAACTGAAAGAGTCACGAGTCGTCGAAATTTTGCAAGCGGTAATTCGTGTTCTAAAAATGTTTTGTTTTTTTACAGAAGAATCAAACCGGATTGTAGAATTGATAAGAAATAATATGCGAAACAGCACGGACAGGATAGTGGATTTCTCCGAATTCGTGGCAGCCACTATGCATGTTCATCAACTTGAAGAACACGACTCCGAAAAGTGGCACGGTCGGTCCCTGGCCGCCTTCGAGAAATTCGATATTGACAAAGATGACTACATAACTAGCGAGGAGCTACGAATGGCGAGTTCTTCAATAAATTTCTTTAGAAGATCGTACTTACCAAGTTAGCTTTAATAACCCACAGCACACGGGCTTGAGAGGTTCGATCGAGCCGCTACTCGAAGAGGGTGATGTGGACAAAGACGGAAAGATCAGCCAGCATGAATTCCGCCGGCTGTTAAGGTCAGCAAGTATGAGTTCGAAAACCGTTCCGAATGCCGGCTATACACGAACATCGAAGATGTGAAACCCGAGGCGGAGATTAGAATTCATCCGACTCTTTATACCGACGAGAGCTGTTAAAATTGTGAATACTACTACTTACTCTATAAATATCCGATTGATATTGATAAAATAAATATAAATGATTAAATTATTTTTTATTTATAAGTGTGAGTTTTGTAGATAATTAGTAATTTGTTCAAATATAAATAAATTATGAACAAAATGTGATATGTTTGATCAGGTCGGAAGATCTGGGGGAGTTCGAGGCTTACTAAATTATTTTAATTATAATTTATTAAAATATATTATAATTAAATTAATTATAATTCAATAAATAAACATGTATTATATAAGATGTAACTCTAAAGTTAAAGAAATCAATAATTATTTGAAATTACGGAATTAAAGAAAATGGAGAGGAACCGCGTATTTAAGTAATTGTTGGCTCAAATTGTTTGGCTCAACGAACGCTTCAACGGCAAATTTTCGCGGCCGAAAAGCTTCTCTTTCCGATATTCCCGATCTTCATTCTCTCTCCCCATTGATCTCTCTTTCTAATGGTTAGGGTTTACATTTCGTTCGATTCTTCGCGTTTCTGAAGCCGGTGTGTTTTGTCCTCTCATTTGATGTTTCGTACAGATGCGCTGTTGAGGCATTGAGAGGTGGAGGCGAAGGAGAAAAGAGGTATATGATCACGGTTCGAGGGGATATGATTTGGTCGGACTTAGGTTGAACATTTGCGGCTTTTTTTTCCTTTTCTGTTTTCAAAATGAGCTCTTCGAGGTTCATAAAATGCGTCACGGTTGGGGATGGAGCTGTGGGCAAAACTTGTCTTCTTATCTCCTACACTAGTAACACCTTCCCTACGGTCAGTTTTCATTAGTAGTCAATGCTTAGAATTTGGTTAAATCTTTTGATATATCTTTTTCCCCTCATATTCTCTCATTGAAAAACGTTTTCCAGGGTTTATTTTTTAGGAATCATGTTGAATATTTAAATTTTAATTTCACTACATGAAAACTTACATGAGCTCATGTTTGCTTCATTTTGTATGTTTACCGCTCTTCGTTTTTCCTTGCATCGAGGTAACAGGATTATGTGCCAACTGTTTTTGACAATTTTAGTGCGAATGTTGTTGTCAATGGAAGTACTGTCAATCTGGGGTTGTGGGATACTGCTGGTATTTAATTCTATCTCAGCTATTTGATTGGAAGGATTGTAGATTTATCGTCAATGGGTCTGATTTAGATCTTCCATTTAACAGGACAGGAAGATTATAATAGGTTAAGGCCACTGAGTTATCGTGGTGCAGATGTTTTCATTTTGGCATTCTCTCTCATTAGCAAAGCCAGCTACGAGAATGTTTCCAAAAAGGTGCTTCATTTATCATTAAATAATTTGTCCCAGGCTTACCAAACATAAATGTTTTTTTACACAAATATTGTCGTCCAATTTTTTTTATTATGGCACGTTGTCTTGGTTTTCAGTGGATTCCAGAGTTGAAGCACTATGCCCCTGGTGTTCCTATAGTTCTTGTTGGAACAAAGATTGGTAAGCTATGTTACGTTTCTGCTGTTACTTTGATGTGCATGATACTGATGCTAATTTTTTGTCTAGCTTTTGAGTCTCCTGTTTCTCTAGAATTATAATGAAGCGAAACAAAAATATATTTTGATTTCTTGCTGTGTAGCTGTAGTCCGTTGCTTTTAACTTTCTTTGATAAATTAAATTATGCAACTTTACTTTTTCTCCTTGTGTCGCATATCAGTAATAAAGTTGTCTCCCTTGAATTATATTAAGTTGTCTGGCTTCCTCTGATATGTTAAATTTAGGCCCGCTACTTTTCTTCTTCGTCTTCTTCTTGTGTCTCATATCAGTAAAAAGTTGTCTCACTTGACCTTTACTAATCTACCTCAGTTGGTCAAGGTCATTAACTGAGTATATCGTTCAACTTACCAGTATTTTCATAGGTAGGCTGATATGATCTCCTTCCAAAAATTTATGCTTGGATCAGATAACAACCCCTCGTCATGTAATTGAGAGAATCGTAGAGAATTCAAAAGAGAGAAGAGAAGAGAGAGAGGCAAAAACTAAAAATAAACTTTTTTCATTAATTGTATTTTTTCTCATAGAGTTATAACTTCTTGAATAGAATAAACTTAACCTAATTCAAATAGAAAAATATTAAATAAGACAATTAATCATATTACGAAATAAGAAATTATAATTATCTAATTTAAATAAAAAAATATTAAATAAGAAAATTATCCTACTACGAAATGAAAAATTATAATTAAAAACTATTAATTTTGTAATATTATTTTTTAATAAAGGAATTTACTGGATTTACGGCCGTAACATATGCTCATTTGTCTTGATATCTTTTTAACTACTTAGAAGTAGTCTATATTTCTGTTTTCAAAATTTTCCTGTTAGTTTGTAGTTGTAGATGGTATTTATTTTTACTTCTGTTGTCCTCTAATACACACACTAGTGTGCCTTATGTGGTTTTATATTTAAATGAGTGAATAGTTCGTTTGAACTTGTACTTTAATTTTTTTTTTTCACCTGTTATATCTGCTCAGGCCTCTGTTTTGCCATAAAGACTAACTTCGTACATTCTCTAATATATCTATTTACCTCGGTGAAGTGAAATTGTAAATTGTTTTTTTGCGTTTAAAATATTTTGTATTATTTTATTAGGAGCGAAAAAAAATTGTCAACTAATTAGACCATTATGTTATCTTTTATTTTATTTTTTTAAATTTTTTATTGGTTTTAACTATTAAGATTGAGGAGCTAAAGTATTTCTGCTGGGTAATTCTACTCAATTCATTGTTTTTTGGGTGTAAAATGTAAATCGGGCATGGCTTTCTTACTGTATGGATTAAAATAATGATATTTATACTCAAATTTGGAAGAAGGCCGCTAGTAATTTTGGTTTTTGATGGGATAGATCTTCGCGACGATAAGCAGTTCTTCATAGATCATCCTGGTGCTGTGCCTATTTCAACAGCTCAGGTACATCAACTTCTTACAGATAACGTGATATAATGTTGCTTGAGCGCTATTTCTTTTATTAATTTCAAAGATGTTTCCATTGTCAAGGGCGAGGAACTGAGGAAGCTGATCGGTGCCCCTGCTTACATAGAGTGCAGTTCCAAAACACAGCTGGTATATATATTTTCGTCCAAGTGTACAGTGAATCATTGTCTTTGGCTTTCATAATCTGAATAACTTTTTCTGAGTGCAGAATGTGAAGGGAGTATTTGATGCAGCAATTCGGGTTGTACTTCAACCTCCAAAGCAGAAGAAAAAGAAGAACAAAGCTCAGAAAGCCTGCTCCATATTGTGATCAAAATAGGCTTATAAACACGACACGAATCTAGCCGTTCTTCATCTCTACTAGAAAACGGTACTCGTCAAGGTATTCTCTTATGACTCGGGATCTCTGCCTTCTTTGATTCACATATGGTCCTGCATTTTGTAAGCTTTATCTGTTATTGTGTATTGATAGACCGGTGTATCTGGTTTAGTAACACGCATTTATAATACGTATCTTTGTACCCAAAAAATGCATAGTTTCATTATGTACCATCATAATGAAGTCAATAAATATATAATTGGATCTAATCTATCAACTGTCACCCAAACATGAAGACGTGTAAGCTGAAAGCCCACCTAAATAATTGGGCCTAGCAAGCCCATCAAAAGATGAAGAAAGGGCCCATCATAGAAGGAGAAAGATTTGTCCCATACAATATATACATCATGCTCCTTTCTTCAGTACCAATTACCAAGCGAAGAAGCAACAGAACCCGTAAAACCTTAATCACCCGTCTCTGTTCTTGAAAATGTGGACCCGTAATCAAAACAGAACTGAATACAAACCGTATGAATGTTGAGCAATGCTGTCCGCTCTCATTTTGACCAGTTCACGAACAAGAACAGCTTTTGAACGAGCATTTTTTTGGCCAAAGATGGATTATTATTATAAGACCCATGAAAGAATTGTGAAAAGAATTCTCCTAGAAAAAAAATTCTAAAAGCCCCCCAATAACCTAACCCAGGCGTGAAATAAAAGTCCTAAGGAGCAACCTTCCTGCGATGTGTTATTTTTTTTGGACGTTTAGAAAGGCATGGAGTATGGCAAAGCATATAGATCAGCTTCAGGCAGAAACTGAGCACAAGGCCACTGACTACACTTTTCGAGTCTTTGAAGCTTTCTTTCAATGCTGCTCCCGAGTCTTTCTGTCACACAGTTCTGGCTTTGTTTCGTCTCAAACAGCCATACCAAATCAGGAATCGTCCAGTCCTCTCGCGGTGCAGGAGGTAACAAGTTTTCAAGCAGATCCTTTAATTCTCCAGCCAAGGACTTGCCTGCTAGACCACTCGATGAAGTTGATTCGGCCACCATGGTCCAAGGGCAGGGCTTGAGTTGAATTGGCCGGAGAGTGAGTTTGTCACCGACCATCGCAGAAGTAGAACAGCAAAGTTCGGCATTGCCTCCTTCATACTGCATTGCTCCACAGGAAGTGCAGTGCTGTTTCTTAGGGAGCACATCTGGATCTTTGAGCTTTTTGGGGGGCAATTTAATCCTGATAATGCTTCCTTCAAATGGAAATTAACAATTTGAAGAAACACAATCAATGACCTCCAGAAGTTCTAAAACAGCAGAACAACTGAACTAGTAAAACTTCGGCAAGTCACATCGTTACAGCACTCACCGGGATTGTGCACTTCTCCATCGACAAAAGGGTTTTGTTGTTTTAGCCTTTTGTTGATGTTGTAAGTACTATCAATAGAAATTTGGGATTCAACAGGATGACCATGTTCTTCTGTTAGGGCACTTCTCTCAATAGGACCGACTGTGATTTGCCCGTTGTTTTCTTTATCACCTCTTTGCTGATCGGTGGAGCTCCGTTCATCCCTTCGCCTCTTTTTATGATGCTTCTTTATTTCACGCTCTCCATTTGTTTTCGCCCTCTCCCTTTCTTTCTTTTCCTGTTTCCTCTTCTCTTTCTTGGCCTTCTCTACTTGTTTCTGGACAAGTTAGGATAAACATAATTATCAGAACTGTCTAGCTACACCACAACAAGAAACAAAAGTAAACAATTGCATGATAAAATTGAATAATATAGGCATGTACAAGTGGATCAATTGTTTAAAGTAGTGGGCCACTGAATTAGAAAGAACCAAAAGTAAAAATACATCAATGCAAAAGAACTTAACAAGTGACAGTTAAGAAAGATATTGGTCATGTATCAGCTCCCTGTGAGTTTAAATTGAATCCCGTGAATAATTAAAGTATTGTATCGACAGAACTATAATTGCCATCAATTTTGTAAACCATTTCTATTTCCAGAATGTCTGCAACTACAGCAACTAATCCAGTTCCAAATAATTCATGGACCAATATAAGAGATAAAATAAATCATTATACCATCCTAAAATAAATCGTTCACACATCAGCAGACATCAACCACAAGATTTTTATCTCATTGGATGATACTAATCAGAATCTAACCAGCTACAAGGTCACAACATTCAGAACGAAATCCTCGACACATTTAATGATTACTTTGGCAGATTAAATTATATTAGATTAGGTATACATCCATCAACGGTTTAACCTTGAATCTAAAGAACATCCCCACCAAACATCCATCAACGGTAGTTCACTAGGGATTAGATTAGATTCTCCGTTAAACTGGGGATTTAGCACAATGGAGATTGACTTGAGACTTTTCGGAAAGTTGACAAAATTTATTAATTAAAACCTAAAGATATAACATTTTTGTCTCGGGGGAGCAATTTGATGACTACAGTTGAATGAGAACGGAGATTAGAACGGTCATCCCGATTGATAACCAAAAAACACCCCAGAAACACGGATGCTCGAACAAACCTTGATCGATTCGATCAGTGCTTCATCGCGGATACCGTTCTTCACGTACGCAGGTGGGGTGTATGGGAAACACCGCGACATTTTGCAACCCGTCACATAAAAACCCTAACGCAATCAAAGATCTCGGAACCAAGTTGTGCTATGAAAACCAAATACGCACCAAAAGAACAAGGTTTGAAGCCGGGAGAATTTCAGCATCTCGAGGGCTAGGGCGCCGTGGGTTGTATTTATAGTCGGAGTTGCTAAAAAGGCGGGCTGAACATGTTAAAACGACGCGGTGGTCGAATAGTAATTCGGTGAGCCCAATTATGCATCTCCATATTTTTGGATGAAATCAATTAAATGATAACTTCTTTAAAAAGAATGATTTGTGTAATAAATATAAATTTAGTTATTTAAATATTATTACACTAACTCGACTTTGAGTAAGCAATCATGCTAGACACGTTATGATAGTAGGATCAGAGTTAAACTGTCGTGTTATTTGTCTAATAAATATAAAAATATATGGAGAAAATAACTTAAACTTATAGAAATTTTTGGAGACTGTGTCACACATGCATAGCGTTGAGTGCCCAAAGGCCGCGAGGATCCACACTAAGACATCTCATTGTCATTTCACTAATGACGGACATGTCTGATACGCTTGCTACGATTAGAATGCATTTTTTGTAAAATATAAATTTTGGCAGAATTTGGCCTATGTTTTATGGAGAAAAAGGGAGAAAATAACTTAACTTATAGAAACTTTTGGAGACTACGGCACACGTGCATGGCGTTAGGTGCCCAAAGGCCGCGAGGGTCCACGCTAAAACATCTCATTGTCATTTCACTGTTGACGGACATGTCTGATACGCTTGCTACAATTAGAATGCATTTTTTTTGTAAAATATGAATTTTGACAAAATTTGACCTATGCTTTGTGGAAAAAAAGGAGAAAATAACTTAATTTATAGAAATTTTTGGGACTCAGACGTTTAGGTGAGAGTCAAACTGTTTGTATAGACTGCTCGAGTGGGGGTGAGACTGTCCATATCGGACGGTGCAACCCTTACTTGAACATCTAATACAGACGATTTCACCCTACTCGAACGTTTGACAAGATTTAAAATGTTTTTTTAATATTCAACATTTTTTCACGTATTTTCTCATAACTCAGGTTTTTGTTTTAACTTGAACTCTTATATTTATTTATAAATTATTGATGTAAATCAAAATCAAACCAAAATTCCTAGCTCAAGAAAAACCAAAATTCCCGAGTTTGAATTTGGTTACAAAATCAGATTAGAGACTATTAATTGAATCACACAATTATTTTCATAATATGTAAACGATCTGGCATTCGTCTTCTCGAAATTATGATAAATATCAATTTATACCGTGAATTAGAAAAGTAATTATAACGGATATCTCGAATCTTAAAAATTATCGATTGACACTATGAATTTTATGATAAGTTTAACGAAATTGAAATTGAAAAATTTTCAATTTCGAATGACACCTCTAGAAGATACGACGCAGAGTTCTGATAAAGCCTGGCAACTTTCTGGAAGGAATATTCATGGGATCAATGAATGTGATGATTTAATCTGAGCATATAATTCGTGACATAAATTACCAAAAAAGCTGCAATCTTGATCATTGAGTACCCTTAAAATGATGTAAATTCGCACAAATTTCAGAGCTTTAGTGACATCACCCATATTTCAATCATCGGTTCAACGTGGTCAACTGTTGCAGAACACAATTTTAACTTGAAACGTCAAGGATGGATTCTATGTAGGTTTGGTATTCTTGGTCCCATCCCTTGATAAATTGTAATCTTCTATCCCAATTGACACAAAAATTATTGAAACTTAGCCGTTTGAGTTGATAATCAATGAATCAAAATTGACACAAAATTTTGAATTAAGATTTTAATCAAATCGATTATTCAGTGAATTGGAAGATCTAATTTATAAAAAAACAACCCACTAAATTTGGGTATTTGTCCTAAAAAACTAACACGACCAGCCGGGATGCACCCATAGGTAAGAGGACATCGGGAACGTGGTTTTACCTTAACCTGTGGTTAGACCATGTCCTAAATTAGACCACAAGAGCTGATATGGCTAGGTAGGACCCAGCTGGTAGAAGTAGAACCCTCCTTTCTAGTCAAACTCAAAATATGGCAACCTACGTGTAATTTTGTCGTTGACTTAAGTCCAAAATTTCATTAAATTTTTAAGTATTAGTTTTTTTAACGAAAACCGGTCTCGACCCGTATCTATCAACGGTAACGATAAACGTCTTAAAGTTCACATGCCGACAAATATTTATCGTATGACATCTTAGTTATTGATAAGCGACGTAGAAAATAGAAATTTTTGTATTTACTAAAATGATTATGGCATGAACAATAGCATAATCTTTGTACATTTTCATAATACGAGTTGTATTTTTGTAGAAAATTAGATTTCATAGTAAGTTTTTTATTAAAAATACTTTATCCGACGTGGAAGAAAATCAGAGTATATGGACTTCATAAGTAATAGCCATCATATTACCACAGTAGCCATCGTTTTCCATCTATGGCTTCCCACCTTCCATAAACGAACTGTCTTAGTTTCATCGCCTGCGAAGCTCAGCTACTTATACTCGTCTCTGGCCTCTGTAATCTGCACTATCTAATGGAGAAAAACGAGGGTTCTCCGGAGAAATCTTCTTCCGAGCGAGATCTCCGGCGCCGGAGTCCTCGCCGTCGTCCTTCTTCCGGGAATCTCCCCGCCGGCGGGTCTTCGTCTTCTTCAAATGCACCAGAAGGTCAACAAAATGGCCCTCCACTCAGGGTAAACCAGGACATGATAAGACCGTCTATTCTCATGGCGATTCCGGGCCCTCCCCGCCCACGCCCGACGAGATTTATACCTGCGCCGCCGAGAGTTAACGTCGCCAAGAGAGTCTCGAAACCTATCTCCGGCAAAACTCACTCGAAATACATAGGACGGCCCTCGGGAGGACCCGGGATGAAGAAAGACAATGAGCTTGCCTCTCGAGCCCTGTCTTCGTCCTGGACTTTTTCCGTACCGAGCTATAAAGGCAAAGCGAAACTCAGAGAACTTATTGAACGAAAGCCACGCTGCACCACCTGCGGCAAGACTTACCCGTCTTGGAATGGGCTTTTTAGCCATCTCCGATCCCACGCCGACTGTAAGTATCTAGCGGCGTTTCCTCCTGCAAGAGATTCAAATGTAAGCCCTCAAAATGGATTTAGAGGGATGGATCTTGGCCAGCAGAAAGAGCTTGTGGATTCTCTGGTCCATGCAGCCACCGTCGTCTCCGCCATGCTGGACCCCGTGGAAAACGACATGCAGATCGGAGAATGCAGCGAGGCAGGGACGTCGTCTGAGCCGCCGCCATTGCCTTCCAGCGGAGTTTCCACCGATGATCAAAGCAACCCTGACGAGAACCGGCGATCTCTGAGAAACGACGGGCTGCTGTTGGATCTAAACGCGCCGCCGCAGGATTCTGATTCGGAGTTGGAGGATCCGAAGTAGGGAATGCATGAAAATCCATGCAATGCAAGTACTTTATTATCGTATTTTCTTTCAATAAATTATCATTGCTGAGAATGATAGATCTCAGTTCTGAGTTGTTTTTCAAATCGTTTTCGTTGGACGAGTTTGGTCTCTTGTTTGGCTGATTGACTTCTGCATCCATGCATTGCTAGGTTGATTATGTTGACGTGTCAATATATTAGGTTGACCATTGATCGCTAACTAGTCAATTGATAAGCTTCCGTGTTCAGATTTTTACTTGGTGATACCCAAATTCACCTATTTTGCCCAGTTGACCAAAAACATCTACGTGGAATGAAACGAGATTTTTTATTAAACACTACCAAATGGACTCCCGGTCAACGATGAAAACGTTTACACGTGGAATTTTGAAATTTTGAATTTTACAATTATTAACCTCTTCAAGAAAAAATGAAACGTTATAATCAAGTTATGGTGAGCAAAACCACCCGGAATTGCAAACTGGATTAAAATCGCTGAATTTATTTTGAGCTTAGTTTTAATTTTAAAAAACCATAATTTATAGGCCGTGTCGATTTTTAGGAGTAAAAAATTGCGAAATTGAGACCAAAATCGTGAGTCAAAATAATTCTAAAATATAGTAAAATCTAACTCAAACTCTAATAAAATTCTATATAAATCTTAAAATTGGTTATAAACTCGTCAGTTACTTAATTCGACTTAAATATAATAAAAATATATATTTTTTACTTTTTATATTTTAATTTTTTTTAAATATAAAATAAAATCGAGTTAAAACTGGAACGAAACCAGAACAATTAGTTCTGTACTCTTTTTCAAAAATCTAAAATTGTGAGTTCCTATTTCGATTTTATTTTGAGATAAAACTAGGCTGGAAGAGCCGCGCTCACCCCCTAACTTTTGCTTTCTAATTCAAATTCTTGAGTAACTTCTAGCTTTGAATGATTACATTGAAGCTCTTAATCTATCTTCCGAGGTTCATTCTCGTACGATATGTTTGCCTAGATGGGAACGTCGACTTAAGAAGTAACATGGCTACGATGTACGAAACACATCGTGAATATGCCGGATGAGGCAAGTTGAGCTTATACGCATGTCCGATCATTTCAAGAATTTCAATGATCCCGGTATAATTTTTAGAACCAAGCTTTGTTGTGAAGATTCCTAAAATACAGAACGAAACGGATGATCACAATATACTCGAATACGGGGTCGAAACATATCGCATGTTTTTGTCATTCGATCGAGTAATTATCAAACACACACGAATCTACGTAGAACAGTTGTAAACATCAAAATTCAAATCCACAAACTATATAAGATTCAGCTTTGAGATCATCAACAAACAATGAGCCTACTTCATCTGTCTTCAACTTTCTATAACTATCATCAATGCATGAACTTTAATGGGTAAGAATCAGAGAAAGAACAGAGAAAATCACCCAGCCAGGCTATATTCTTCTGATTCCTGATGCAAACTGTAGTTCTCCATCATTTCCAGTTTTCCTATCAGATGTTCATCGCCTGCACAGCAAAAGGAGAGAACCATAAATGAACCAATTTTAAGATATAAATTGTTTACCCTTTTTTTGAAACTCTTCTCAAGCCAATTTTAAGTTCACTGCTTCAACAATTTTTCAATAAACCAAGAGATTAACAACTTTAATCAGCTACTTATAGTCAAAACACCAAAATCAACAAACCAAGGCAAAGCCGAAGAGCACACTATCAAAGCCTGTTCGATCCGAGCTAAGTCTTATTCATAGTGGAGGTTCGCCACATTGAATAATGTTATGCATTTAGCAGCCATGATTTTTGCCACCGCAAGCAAAAAAAACGTTTAAAGTTGCTTATAGGGTTTCTGTGTGTTCATGGAAGCGAAATCAGAAAAAAAAAATACTTTGACAACTAGAGCTATTTTAGACGCATATACAAATTGTTTACTAGCACAAACACGATAGATATATTTGGAAGTTAATATAATAAGTCAGTTGATGCTCAAATTTAGGGCCTCTTCAGTTGAACATACCCTCATAAAACGACATTTGACCCAAATTTCTCCCATTTCTCACGGTTCCATTAGAGTGCAACACAATCTCTGCTTTGTTGTGTCTTCCATCTAAAAAAGGAAAATCGGAGCCACTCTCAGTGATCTGGAATCTCGGATCATCAGCCATGGAAGTAGTGTTGTCGTGTCTGGATTGAAAATCCAATCGTTTTGTCTCGGTTTCATTAGGCGACTCGATATCAGTCTCGGCTTCTGATTCCGCATTAACTGGCGCAGAAGTTTGTTGTTTCCTCTTGGATCGAGCTCGTCTGTTCTGGAACCAATTGTAGACATTGGTTTCAGAAATTTGGCCATGCTGGCTCAGTTCAGATGTTATCTCTTTTATTTTCTGCTTGCTTGGAGTTCCATTTCCCTGATCAAATATACGCTCAAGAATCTGAAGTTGAACAGTGGTGGGATTCCATCGCTGTCTAGATGTGATTTTGGGGCCTGAAGAAGCCATTAACGGCTCACAATACAACCCACCAAGCCTGATTCCTGGAAAATAGAAGATACGATGATCAAATTCGATAGAATTCGTTCTTGAAAACTGCAAATGAGAGATCCCAGGTGTTCTATTAGGGAAATTTTCAGATCAGAATCAAAAGTTCCATCTGTGCCAGGCTAATATAATCGTGTTTATCCAAAAGTCAATGAAATCTAACCCCTCTGAGTTCATAGAAGATAATTAAAACCTGCAGAATCTTGGTGGGAAGTGAGGGTTTTATGCATCTCCACGAGCTGCACGCAAATGGAGGCGTAAATAGAGATTTGCTTGCGAAGAGTTTCCAATTGCTCGTCAGTCATCACCTTCAAGTACAAAACCCCTCCATCGCCATTGTCATTTTGAGGTTCCTCCATCTGTGAATCGCCTTCTCGAAGAAGACGACAAGGGCGGGAATGAAATTCTTCTGGGTTTTCCCACTTCATCATGCCTTCTTCGCTTCCCGACTTCTCTTCGCCACCGCGCTCACCAATCCTCCTCCGTTGAGGCAGATTTTTCATGCCACCGTTTTTATATTGTTTTTATTTCTAATTTTAATTATTCTTAAAATTACTAAATATATTTTTTTAATTTTAAGACAATTGTCCTAATTAAGTCGATATCCATATGATTGCTTCCTAATGAGTCCCTATTCTTAGGCGAGGATTAATAAACATAAATTATTACATTGAGAATATTCTACTAAATTCAACGAAAAGACAGCGTAAATGTCTTTTTGGAGGGGCAGAAATTCGATACATAAATAAATAAAAAGCTTTCTACGTGCATGTGATGTCCAATTATGTGCTAGGTTCAAAGCAAGGAATTTACAAATCCACCCTCAACAATCACGCAGATAATCCAGGAGTTCGGTGGGCATATGGTAATTTGGCGAAGAGGAAATTAAGGACCTAACCAGACATTAGCACGTGCTACTCCACCACTTATCCCGGTGATTGATGAGTTTATTGCTTTGATTCATTTAATCCGCCCTTCCTTCTTTTTAATATTTTACAAATTAAAATAAATATAAAAAACTTTAACATTCTTTATTTTATATTATATCATATCATTTTTTACTTTTAATTGTTGATCAAAACGTGACATTTGCGTGTAACTCGAATGCAAATGCAATGATGTTATTTATCGAATCAAGAGCTATGATAGGAACCATAACGAAGCATAGTAAGTAGACATTATTAGTTAAGATGGGTGGCAATAAATAATGTGGTGTGTAGTACAATAGTAATCTAGATTCAACCGGGTTTTGCCCTAAAAAACAAGAAGCAAACCATGACTACTACATTTGAATATCCCGACAGATTGACGTAGATTCATCAATGAATCCACTCGCCTTAAGCAATATAACATATTTTGAGCATAATACTATTCGATCATAACTCAATAACAAAACTAAGACTTTGCATGAGATTAGTGCATGGTAGGTTGGAAATCTATAATGCCTACTTTTGTTTTTAATTTATTTTTCCAAATTTAAACCAAAATCACAAATGTGTTCGATATCTCCGATAAATCAACAACTTGTTATTCAAAGCCTTCAACTTTGTTCTGATACTAATTGTTGATGATCAAACAAAATAATTGAGAAAAAATTAGCATGAAAAAATAGACATACCAAGATTTACATGAAAAACTAGAAACGAAAAAGAAAACTACGGACAGACGAGAGATTCACTAATAAAAAAATCGAGCATTAATATATAATGAATAAATCTAAAACTTTAATATTGAGTATACGGCTCGATTCCCATATTAAATTCCAACATACTCTTATAGACAAAAACCAGAAGCATGAGAAGAACTCATTATCATCGAAATTCTATTTACATAAACACATTTACGGAAATGAAAATTCTAGACTAAATAATCTACCAATTAATTTTATAATTTTGATGGTAATTTAAAAAATCATATCATAGTAAATTTTATTTTTGACAATGTAAATGGAAATCTAAGTACAAGATCTTTCATTTCAACTCGTATTGGGCCAACGCTAGATACCTAAGACTTGCGATTCGGGGTTAGATTGGTTCGGGCTAATTTTGGGAATATTAGAACCAATTCTCTAATTGATCATGGGTTTGAGGTGAAAATTCGACCTAAAATTAGGGTAAAACTCAAAATCTGCTTAAAAATAGTAAATTCAACCCAAATACGCTAAACTATATTTATCAATTTCTATTTTTTGTAAAATCTAGAAGCTAAACTTGGAACAGATGTTTCGGGTCAATTCTGAAGCACTACACATATTTCATATTCTAGATTTTTAGAATCGAAACCACGCAAACCAGTTCTAAACTAGGTGTGGAACGAGACCTAAAAGGTTTCTGCCCATCATCAGATACCAAGTTTTAAGGAAATCTTTTCAAAACTCTCAAAATTTTCTAGAAATTCATTCATAAAATCTAAATATTTGTTAAACAATAATCCTTAGTTCAACGTAACAATTCTTTGATTATTGAAAACTAATATTTAATATTCTAAATTCTGTCCGACACAATTCACTCTAGATCAGCTATAAAAGAATTAAATTCTATTTTTTCTACGTAGATGATGCTAAATTTGTCGGAAATTTCTCTAAATGTTTTATGTCGTTCGTGTGTCTAGGAGAACACAAATCCTTGGATAGAAGCGAAGAACTGATCGTGTTTTTTTCTCCAACAGTAAATACGTTGCTTGTTAAGAAGACATAATAAATTCCATAAATATTAAATTGAAACGTATGTAAAATTTAAAGAATTGGATTTGCTATTTTGCCAAATATGGTTGAATTTTACTTTTTCAGAAAACATTTCCAAATATTATTTGCGTCCTATTTATGCATGCATGTGTATAAATAATTGATAAAACAAAGAACAGTCTTCAAGAAAGAATGAAGTCAACGGAAGCTTCTGAGGCCAACCATTATCGTCTTCTTCCTCCGCTGCAAGATGATGAAGACACTGTGCAGTCTGTGGATGCTCTAGTGGCGTCTCTACCGTCTGTTAAGGGCTGGTTCAGACAGAAAACCGTCTTCTACGGTGGGTTTTGGTACATCGATCGATCCTTAAAAGGAATAAGTCATTGCCAAAAAAGCTTGAAAGCTTTAGATTCTGATGTTTTTCTGATCACGGCTCCGAAATCTGGAACGACATGGATGAAAGCTCTGATTTTCAGTATTCTGAATCGTAAGTTGTATCCGAATACCCTATCAGATCATGCTCTACTGAAGAACTGTCACGTCTCGAAGGAGGACCGGGCATGAACGCCAAGTTAGATAACCAAATTCACCTTGACAGACTCAGAAATACGACTCAAAAGCTATTTAAACTTGCGGAAATTTTTCTTTACCAAAATACCCCGGGTCTCTCCATCCAAAATGTTTTAAGTCATAGCATAAATAAATCATTATACAATCAAATCGAAAGAAATATTATTCGTACATGTCCACTTACAATTCCTTACCAGTTACAACAAAAGAAAATAATAAAGAGATTCTTCCAAGAAATCTCTACCAGTTCCAAAATCAACTGCAAGCCTGGTAAAAAATATTGTCGATTGGGTGAGTAACAAATTCGTAAGTTACCTATATTTAATGCATTTCGGTTAAAACTTAGATTTTATTTTTTTTCTCAAAAATCGTGATATATTCAATATGATGTATACATTTTGAAACTCAATCAAAATCATGCATATTTCATCATCTCAAATCCTAGCTCCACGAGCCCAATAAAAATAAATCATTTTCCCTTAGGAAAAACTCGGCCCATCGGCCCCTGTGAGGTATTTAGAAAACTCGTCACATACGTAGGTGACTATACTACAAAATACCCTCACAGACATACAAACATCAAATACCGGTGAAAAAGAAGTGTCACACAAGGACCACCCCGACACACCATAGAAAGATGGACAAACAACTCACAATCTCATGAGTCAGAAAGAAACCCGGTGCCGGTCCCTCCTGGGTACCAACCTTAACCACCCGGATCAAACCACAGTCGCCTCAGCCAACTGCCATCCAAAGGCCTCCTGGTAAGGTGTTCCACTAAAAATCTTAATACGATTATGTGACCACTGATTTCGTAAAATCAACTTTTACGTCACATTCGAAAATCGTAGCTCGATTTCGTTCCGAGATATCCCAATTTAAATTAGTTTGACCAAGTCGTCACACGTGGCATATACGACAAATTTACGTTCCGTATACGACAATTGATTAGTCAAACTTCGCGAAAAATTTTCCTTGAAATTAGGGATTTAAAATTTCGGGTTATTACATCATAACCCCCCTCAAAAGAATTTCGTCCCGAAATTCAAAACAAACTTAACAAAATGAGGTAAATAAACGAGGGTACTTTTCCATCATATCTGATTCAAGTTCCCAAGTCGCCTCGTTTTCAGCGTGATTCTGCCAAATTACACAAACTACGGGAACTTCTCTCCTTCGTATAATACTAATCTCCCGATCAATGATCTGTTCAGGCTCTTCTTCGTGCGTCACGTTCTCCTCAATAGGTACGTCAGTCCAAGGGACTATGTGTAAAAGGTCTGAAACGCATTTCCTCAGCATAGAGATGTGAAATACATCGTGCACATACCCGAGCTGGGCAGGAAGTTCGAGGTTGTAAGCTACTGCGCCCACTCGTTTAATAATCGGGAAGGGGACAATGTACCTCGGAGCCAATTTACCCTTTACTTTGAATCGGCTGATCCCTCGCCTTGGTCGAACTTTCAAAAATACATAATCTCCTACATCAAACTCCACCTCATGGCGCTTAAGGTCTGCATAGCTCTTCTGTCGGCTTTGCTCTGTGACCAGCCTCTGCCGTATAAGCTTAACCTGCTCGTTCATCTCACGAACCAGGTCAGGGCCCAAAGAAATTCTATCTTCAGTCTCGGCCCAACAAAGTGGAGATCGACAAGGTCTCCCATATAACGCTTCATACGGAGCAACTCCGATGCTAGCCTGTAAGCTGTTATTGTAAACAAATTCGACCAAGGGTAAATGAGTAACCCAACTGCCTCTAAAATCCAACATACAGGATCTGAGCATATCTTCCAAAGTCTGAATCGTACGCTCATATTGTCTATCTGTTTGAGGATGATGGGTTGTACTCAAGTTCAATTCCGTACCTAGATCATTCTGCAATCCTCTCCAAAAATTTGAAGTGAACCTGAGGTCACGATCACTCACAATGCTCAAGGGTACCCCGTGTAGACGAATTACACTCTCAATGTAGAGGCTACAAAGTTTGGATATGTCGTTAAACTCCTATGTAATATCTCATATACAGTGTATAAGAGAAGAGAAACGAAAACCGAGCGAAAAGATGGAAAAACTGGCCAAAACGGCCCTCGGGACCCTCGGGTCCGATTGGGCTGAACCGGTTCAGCTGAACCGTTGACTTGGTCAAAAAGATGGAAAAACTGGCCAAAACGGCCCTCGGGACCCTACGTTCTCGACGAAATTTACACCAAAACACTCGTATCGTCGAGACAGACTCAACCGTACCAACCATCGCGAGAAAAGCAGCTGTTTGAAAAACCGAAATCAAAACCCCAAACTCGCGGTTTTTCTCCGATCTCTCACAAAATACGAACTTACCTTCGAAACCGCTTGTACAAACTTCTTTATCTTTCCAAGACGGACGTTCCGACACCAAAATCTTGTCGAACGGACGTCGTTCGCCGGCGTTCCCTTTTCTCCTTCTCTCCCTGGTTTTCCCGCATCGAGGTTTGCTGAAGAAGAACTTCTCCTTCTTTTGCTTTATAAATATAAACTAATATTATATTTTATAAATATTATATTATATTTAATAATATAATATTATTAAAATATAATATTTATTTTGTGTAACATTTTCGATTTTCCGTTCGATTCTCGTTGTTCCACTAAAAATCATAATACGATTACGTGACCACTGATTTCGTAAAATCAACTTTTACGTCACATTCGAAAATCGTAGCTCGATTTCGTTATGAGATATCTCAATTTAAATTAATTTGACCAAGTCGTCACACGTGGCATATACGATAAAGTTACGTTTCGTATACGACAGTTGACTACTCAAACTTTGCAAAAAAAATTTCTTTGAAATTCGAGATTTAAAATTTCGGGTTATTACAAGAACATACCTCATTCTCTGGTTTTTACGATGGAGGTTGATTTTTATACTCGGTGGCCGGAGTTTGATCCCGCCGCCATGGCCTCTCCTCGAATAACTCATTCTCATGCGCGGTTTTCTGCTCTTCCCGATTCTGCGAGGGACTCGAAGTCCAAGGTTGTTTACATTTGTCGGGATTCGAAGGATATGTTCACTTCGTTTTGGCATTTTTGTAGAATTTTAGTAATTTTACATTTATCTAATATATTTATACAGGTAAAGATAAACCGAATAAAAACGACTATAACTATTTTTATTAACTACTATTCTAATTCTTCTAATATTTCTCGAAGAAGTTGAAGCGGCCGGAGATGGAAACGCCGTCGCTGGGAGAAGCTTTTGACTGGTTCTGTGACGGAGTCTCGCCGTTCGGGCCGTTGTGGGAGAGCATTATATGCCACTGGAAAGAGAGCGAGAGGCCTCAAAAGGTTTTGTTTATGAGGTACGAAGGCTGAAAGAGAAGCCATTGTTACAGGTCAAAAAACTTGCTGAGTTCTTGAACGTGCCATTTTCTCCGGCTGAGGAGGAGAGAGGAGTGGCCGGCGATATCTTGAAGCTCTGTAGTTTTGACAGCCTGAGCAAGATGCGTGTTGTCGAGTGGGTTTGAATGTAATGGATTCTTCAGAAAAGACGAGATCGTAGATTCGATCAACTTGTTGACGACTGAAATGGCAGAAAAAATCGATCGGACATTTGAAGAAAAATTAAGTGGTTATGGACTCAAATTCTAATCTTGGGTCTCATGTTTTAGTCAACTAAAACCTAGCTCTTTGCTCTATGATGTCTATAATGACTATTCAATATAATAAATATATTAAATATTTTATGATTATTATCTTATATTAAGATCGTTAAAAGTGATTTAATGAAGATTAAAATTTTAATGAAAGAGAGAAAACGTTACTGGAGAGCTGATTAAAAAATAAAGTGCAGGACCTGCGGGTACAGTGTGTCCGGTCATGGCCGACCCACAACCAGCAAAAACGATCCATTAACAGACGCATTGTGAATTTTTTCGGCCCATACCCGACCCATACTGACCCATTTGAAATGAGTTGGGTTAGGACTCATGGGTCGGCGAGAAATTTCCCACCCCTATATGATTTAGTCTATAGTATTTATAAAAATAAAATTTCTCATATATTTATCGGCTATGTTATTCTAATATATTATAATAAGGAGTGACATATTTAATTTATTTTATAATAATTATGATGACTCATTTAGTGTTAAGCAACGACTCATATGACATATTTAATTTATTTTATAAGGATCAAAATTTTATAATTTTTATTGTTCACTGTTCAGGATAATGATACGTGTTATATAACACACGTGCATAACATAACACGTGTCTCCAATAATTTATTGACAAGTATGTTAACATCACACGATTAAAAATGATTATAATAGTCGCTAACTTCATGCAATTTATTGGTTATAAAATAAACAATTAATATTATAAAAATGATTCTCTCTCTCCTCTTTTGTCATCGATGATACTTCACTTTGGTTTCAATAAAACTAAGGTAGAAGCCACCAAGCCGGTGAAGGTGGACCGTTGGACGTCATTTTCAAATCATCGCCGCCGCCGTGGGTTGCGTTGAGCAATGTACAAGATGCGTGCACCCACCCACCTAATCCAATAACTTTGCTCTTTTTAGGATCTTTCACGGAAGGCCCCCATGCTCCATTCTAAATCAACCTTCACAACTCATACGATATAGGAAAGATCCACGCAACTCGTATTTTGTTAAGTTCTCGATCAAACACGACATTTTGTGTTTTCGGTTCGATTTCTCACTAGTTCGTTATTGGATCCCAAAACTCGTTCACTACTGCTTATAAATTATAATTTTTATTTTTTTCAAGTAATGCTAGAATACCAACATTGATATGGATTAATCTACGCCTTCGGATGGGGGGTTGTCACACTTTTTGTAGACGGTGTATCATGTAATAGAAACAATCGAATGTGCCAAAATAATTTGTTCTCGAACTTCAAATTATTGTGTTAATCCTAGATCTTTATTGCGTGACGAGACATAAATCTCATTGACGTGACTAGTTGTGACTATGGTTATGGAAATACCACCATCATAGTTGGTGGGAATGTTCGTAATTTCTTGGAATCACTTGATATGAGTCTTGTGCTCCTCCTTTTACACACATCCCATTAAGTTGGTTCAAACTTTACAAGTCCATTAATTAATAGTGTATTTACCTAGGGAATCTAACTCCATGATTCTTCTTTTTTTTCCATCATTTTAGCAATTGACTTTAATCGACAATCTATCCACTTCAAAAAACTATTAGTTTGTCAAATAATTATTTGTGTAATCAATATAGTTTATTAAATAATTACATATTAATGTCTTTAATACCTTAGAAAACGTACTTAGAGAGTCATTCTAGCTTTAGTTTTTCAATTAAGCATAGCTTAGAGTCTAACCTTGACACTATACAAGCACCACTCCATGCATATCTTTGTGTTATAAATATAGTTTTCGTAAAATTAGTGGCCGATATCAAATCAGATTGACTTGTCTGACTGATTTAAATTGACTATTTGGGTCGAATTGCTCACATTTCAATTTATAAAAAAAATCGATGTAAACATGAATCAAAATCGACTTAACATTTGAGTTAAATATATTATTCGATCATTTTAAGTTCAGATTTAATTTAACAATTTAATTTGACTTGTTGGATCGAGTCGGTTAAAAGGTCTAATCTAAATTTTGTGAAAAATAATTGAATTTGATAAAATTATATTAATATCTGGCCGATTTTAATTTTACAAATACGAATTTAAATCTGAGTCCAAACTAACATAAAATTTTTAATTAATTTGATTTGAATGAATTATTTGATAGTTTGAGCTTAGATCAAATTTTAAATTAATATTTTCAAATTATCCAAACCGCATTATTTAATTCCATTTTTGCGTTACATCAAATATCCCAAGTATAATTTTGATTTGAGATTAAGTGAAGGTTCTTGTCACGTGTATATTTTATTTTTCAATTTCAATATAGATCCACTAAAAAATAAAAAAGAAGGTGGACCCTACTTCTCTCCTCCTTCCACCTTCCTTCTTTAGCACGTGCTTTCTCTTCTCCACTTATAGCATTCCTTCTCCATCTCCCCATTCCCAACTTCTCTTCCTCTTCCTCTCCGGCGCCGGCAACGATGGCGTTAGTCAGAGATCGACGGCAGCTCAACCTCCGTCTTCCCGATGTTTCCGATCGCCGCCCTCGATTTTCCCTCCCCCTTCCACCTACCTCCACCGCCTCCTGCCCTTCCTCCACCGCCAACGCCGTCGCCTCCTCCGACCTCGAGAATCTCCGAGTTCTAGGCCACGGCAATGGAGGTACCGTTTACGAAGTCCGTCATAAACGCACCTCAGTTCTTTACGCTCTCAAAGTCATCCACGGCGACTGCGACCCCGCCGTCCGCCGCCAGGTTTTCAGAGAAATGGAGATTCTCCGGCGTACGGACTCTCCTTACGTGGTTCGGTGCCACGGGATTTTCGAGAAGCCATCCGGCGACATATCGATTTTAATGGAGTATATGGACTCCGGCTCCTTGGATTCATTCTTGAAATCGAAGAAGACCTTGTCAGAATCCATTCTTTCCAACGTAGCTCGTCAGGTTCTTCGTGGTCTCAATTATCTTCACTCCCATAAAATTATCCATCGCGATATTAAACCATCGAATCTTCTGATCAACAAGAATATGGACGTCAAAATCGCCGATTTCGGGGTGAGTAAGATCATGTGCAGAACTTTAGACGCCTGCAATTCCTACGTCGGAACCTGCGCTTACATGAGCCCGGAGAGATTCAATCCCGACACATACGGCGGAAACTACAATGGCTACGCCGGCGATATATGGAGCTTGGGGCTCACTCTTTTGGAGCTCTACTTGGGTCATTTTCCGTTTCTTCCGCCGGGTCAGAGACCAGATTGGGCGACGTTAATGTGCGCGATATGCTTCGGAGAGCCTCCGACGTTGCCGGAAAGTGCATCGGAGGAGTTCCGGAGCTTCGTCGAGTGTTGCTTGCAGAAGGAATCGAGCAAGAGGTGGTCGGCGGCGCAACTCTTAACGCACCCCTTCGTCAGCAAAGAGCCAACGAAGTGAATTGGACAGAGCGAGTCGCCGCCGATTTCTTCTGTACACGACTCAGTAGACTAATTTATTTTGTTCTTGCAAAATCTACTGAACCTCTGTAAATTCTTCTTCTTCTTGGACTGGTTCGCCGATCAGTGAAAACCCTGCCGTTGAATTATAGACAAGTTTGACTTTCTTTCTCTTTCAATTTTTCATTCCATGAAACATGTTATTAATTCAAGGATAATTTCACTATTTAATTTCTTGCAAATAATAAATTATTGATATTTTAATATATTAATTTTCAATCAATCTTAATTAAATTAATTTTTGTTTTGTGATATTTCAATTAATTTTTATCATTATCGAGTGTGCTGCCAGTGGCCACCAACGTTTCATTCCATTTAATAATTTGTCTTCCACATTAAATATTTTTATTTTTTATTTTTAAATAAAGAAATATGGATTAGTACACTTCCACGTCGACTTCCTTTAGCATCACCTCTTACGTTTCAATTTTCCATGATTTATGTCACGAAAATTGATTTTTTTAATCATAATAAAATTTCAATTTCCATACAAAACCATATAAAAGTAATTTTCTATTTTTTTAATTTCTAAAATAAAGAAAAATAATCCCATTCGACCTTCACCATAGATCGAGGGTGTATTTGGTATAACCACGTAAGCTCAAAGCTTAATTCTTTGCCACGTCTTCGTACCTAATATTCAACCTTCACTATCTTACCATTTGCCACCCTCATAAAAATCCAATCTTTACATTTCAAAGTTCAATTCAACTTCTTTTTTTGCTCAACAAGAAAAAATCAAGATGATTACTATTCGATAAAGTCTCGATATCGAACCCATCAACATGATAGGTCAAAGAACTTGCGTACTTTCGAGATCAATTATGTTACTAATTTTTGTCAATTTATTTTTAATAACTTGTACAGAAATAGAAAAGATTGAAAGAATAAGCTTGGTTTTTATTTGACTCAGTTAAGGTAATAAAATATAAGTTAGGTGATTTCGTGCTTGATTAGTCTAAATCTTCGTCCCCTAGGTAACATGCGACTTAATTTGATTAAATCCTTGTAATCTTCGCATAAAAAAAGAACACCTTTCCGCCTTCAATTGGTTGGAAATGAACTATATGAAATCCAAATGGTTGATTCATCAAACACATTACCCACGTGCTATATTTCTACATAATTTTATGGCTGTCTCTTCCAACGTGGAATGCAATATGTAACGTCTTTCTACACCTAACAATGTTTCATCACTTAGTAGCTTATCTCCTTATTATATTTTATTATTTTAGCTATCGTTCTTGATAAAATAGCGAGTTAAAATCTATGAACTCCAAAGAAAAAGAAGTCACGAGAACGATAGGAACGACTCATAAATTGGGGATTTAATTTGAAAATTAAGAGAATTTCCAACCTTTTTTATAGAATTAATAAATAATAATATTATCAAGAAATTCTTAGTAAGATATTAAGAAGAAAAAGAGAGCGTCAATTTTTGGTAAGTTGGATGCATGATCCTTCGCCAAGTCACTATCTATCATCGCATTTTTTGCACCCAACTTGCTTCCAATAATTTATTAAAAATTAAAGATTACCACCAAATATTTTTTTTCAATTTATTATTTCAATTAATATTATTATTATTATGGACAGCTCTATGTTGTTGACGTGAGCAAGTTAGGGTTTTTTTTTGTCATTGTATTATCCTTCGTGACAAACTATTGATGTGTAGTTATGCACGGTTTTTGGATCGAATATATTATTCCGTTTTAGTCATAGTAATATATTTCTCGTAATAGAGTTTTTCATTTTCAATATCCTACTTTTTCTCGTTACGAGTTGTTGTTAATCGAATTTTCATCAAAATTAATGTATAATCGACTTTCATATTGATGCATCAAATAGATACTTTGTTAGTTTTTCGAGTATAAACAAAGTGATTTCTTCCCCGGTTAAGACCCTTCGAGGATGTTAAACCGAAATTTGCGAATTAAGGCTTATGCTAGAATTCGATGATGGATTTCCTTTTTAAATTGAGCCAAAAAGTTACAATGCAAAGTCGATTTCGATGACGTGAAGTTTTATTCCTAGTCCAAATTTTTTTACCTATCAATATTTTCCACGTGTATTATTTTGTTCCTTCATGTTTTTTGATAATTTTAACGTCTATACAATGAACTATGAAGAAAACACGTGCATCATATGCATCAAGTATGCTTTGTGACATTTGGAATGGGTCATTTATTATGGAATCTACCATTATAACGGAATGAAATTATTGGGACTCTCGTGGAGGGAGTGGATGAAAAAATATCATATGGTGGGGCGAAATTAGAAATCGCCACCACTAATTTGCTCGGAAACCGTCCCTCGATTATTAACATATAATTGATATAATAGATAGAGTTCGTTAAACTACAAACAAAATTTAGTTTTAAGTATTTATTTTGAGGATTTGGTGACAGAAGACTTTGTCATTTTTTGTATAAGTATTTATTTTTATATTACAATAATAATAAAAAAATGATTTAAGGGTTAATTTTTATAAGTATTTAGTTTACTCCTATCAACCCATATTTTATAACAGACACATGCATAACAAGGATCAACTAGAATAATTTAAGGGTTAATTTTACTAGATATCTCTGGGTCTTGCTCGGGCTCGGTTTGGCCGGGATTCTGCTTATGACTAAGAAACTCAAGAAGACTATCAAAGAAGAGTTTGGTGCATTCGTAAAGAAGCTTCAGTTGCTTCCTCCTCCTCCGCCTCCTCCTCCTAAAGCTCCTCATCCACTCTCCGGTTTAACCTTTGCAGTTTCCGACGTGTAAGCTTAACTGAATTCGTACTCTTGTTCTTTTAATTTGATTTTACGAGGCTGGAGGAAGTATGTAAAAACTCGAAATTTTAAATTCCAAATTTCAACGAAAATCTTTGAAATAGTTTGACTAATTAATTGTCGTATACGGAACGTAAATTTGTCGTATATGCGACGTGTGACGACTTGATCAAACTAATTAAAATTGGGATATCTCGGAACGAAATCGAACTACAAATTTCGAATGTGACGTAAATGTTGATTTTACGAAATCAGTAGTCACAAAATTGTGTCAAGATTTTTAGTGGAACGACAGAAATCGAATAAAAATCGGAAACGTTACACGACATTAATATTATGTTTTAATATTATATTATATAATAATGTTAGAATTATTAAAAGAAGAAAACGTTCTTCTTCTTCAAGAAACCCCCCAGACCGCGACCGAAAACGAGAGAGAAAGAGAGAAACGTAGGCGAGCAAACGGCAACCGTTCGACGAGATCTTGGTGTCGGAACGTCCGTCTTGGAAAGATAAAGAAGTCTGTACAAGCGGTTTCGGAGGTTAGTCCTTATTTTGTGAGAAATCTGAGAAAAACCGAGCATTTGGGGTTTTGGTTTCGGTTTTTCTAATCTAAGTTTTTTTGGCGATTATTGGTACGGTTGAGTCCGTCTCGTCGAGACGAGTATTTTGGTATAAATTTCGTTGAAGTTTGATATGTGAGGAGGCCGGAATCGTCGAACAGTCGCCGACGCCGGCGTGGACCGGTCAACGGCTGACCGGTCCGTACTGAACCGGTTCGATTCGAATCAAATCGTTTCGAACCGAACTAAATTAATTTGAAAATTGAATCAGGCCGAACCGAGATGAACCGGTTCAATTCGAACCGGGTTGACTGGTCAACGCAGACCGTTGACCGGTCAACGCTGACGTGGCCGTTGACCGGTCAATGCTGACGGTCTGGTCCGAACCGGACAGCACGGTTTCGGGGCCCGTTTTGGCCCGTTTTCGAGTCTTTTCGTTCGGTTTTCGTTTCTCTTCTCTTATACAATGTATATGGAATATTACAGAGGAAATTATCAATATTGAAACGAGCCCGGTTTGGGAAAAACAAGACTCCCTAAGTCGACCTAACTTTTCAAGGAATTAAGGTAGGGGTTGTTTTATGACTACAAATTTTACATGCTTAATCGCATTTATATTATTATAATTATTGCAAATTTATTGCTATTGAATATTGTGCACGAATGGTTAATAGGGACGACTAAGTCTGCCCTTGGGTTTCGAATCCCTAAACCGGATCTGGGTTTGTATGGTTGCCACCACCATAGTGTGGACTCTCCGATTCTTGGAGTTACACATTTTTTTGCACTGTATTTCATTGTGTATTTATCTTATGGTTGCCACCACTTTAGTGTGGAGTCTCCACTTCTTGGAGTTGCACATTATCTATACTGTAATATGTTTTATTTATAATTTAATAATAAAAATAAAACCCCTACTGAGATTAGTCACTCACCCCTTTCAAATAAACTTTATTTTCAGGTTCATTCCCGGGTAAAGCCCAGTAAGACCTATATTGGAGTTTAAATTCTCCAATTTATATTTGTAAAAATTTGAATGATGTAATAGCTTTAAATTGTAAAGCTTTCCGTGTATATATTGGGTTGAACATGTTATGTATGCTATCCGACTGTTTGGACTGAATGTTTGAGCTTGCTAAATTTTAAGACTTCCGCTGTTTTGTTTAAATTGAATACCCGAGCCTAGGGTTCAGTGGTCGGGTTCTCTCGGGAATCGGGCCGTTGGGCCCGGCGTCTGTCTAGGCCCTCTCCCAGGGCGTGACAAAGTAGGTGTTTATGTTGGACAGGGAAATTCATGCTTTTAATGCTCTTTTTTTTCACGCTGGGAAGGCTGCTGTGGTGTTGGGTATCTTTTGTTTTCGCTTTTGTTGCTGAAGGAAGATGCTGAAGATGGTAGCTCGTGATATTTCTGTATTTGAATGATGATTGTCTAAAAACTCATGAACCGGTGTAGCGTAGTGTTTTAAGCGACGCTAATATTACATTTTAACTGCGGCACTTGCGCAGATGATTCTTATATTTTGATAAATTGTGATTGTTAGGAACCATATTTAAGTGTTTAAACGTCTAATATAATTGTCACGTTTATTATTTTTCATCATCATTATTGAGTTTGTAGCCCTCGTCATCTACGTGTAGTCTCTTCAAAGTTTGCATCTTTATCAGTAAGTTGAATTATGAAATGAATTGTGTATTGTATATTATATAATGGACATTCTTGACAGAAAATTAAGCTAATACTACCTGTAAATCAACAGAGTCTATAGTATTTTTCATCTATATAGGTTTGATTTTGCTGAAAGGAATTCAGTTTTCTCTTGTCATATTTGTGTCTCAATTACAGGGAATATTTGGACTATGAAATCTTGCTTAACCCATTATATTGA
This sequence comes from Begonia fuchsioides, assembly GCA_003255005.1. Classification (NCBI taxonomy): domain Eukaryota; kingdom Viridiplantae; phylum Streptophyta; class Magnoliopsida; order Cucurbitales; family Begoniaceae; genus Begonia; species Begonia fuchsioides. The sequence continues at coordinate 60,976 of QAOC01006963.1, forward strand.
AGTATAAGTTTTATATTTCAACGATATTCTGGTTCTTTCGTAAAATAATGTTCCTAGCAAGATCATATAGGCCACATCTTTATTTCTTACTGCATTTTTAAAAACGACATTGGTGTTTTTCAAGGTCAAAATGAAGCCATCGGCTAATCTATTCATTTTCCAGAAGCGGCTTTTAATTTGGACCTTGGATTAAACAAATCATGTTTGAACTTCCTCAGATTCGACATTGAAGGACATGCTACTAGTTTTGGCCATCGTGACTGGGAAAGAATGTTGGGAAACGATCGGATAATTAACCTAAAAAATAATTCTCCAAGTTCTTGTGTGCTAAATGAGATTACCAAATCCAAGCCAGCAATATCAATGAAATCCAAGCAAATAATCAAGCAATAAATAAAAACGAGACACCGATATTTTAACGTGGAAAACCCTCCAAATCGAAGATAAAAACCACGGGCGAGAAGCCACCGAATCAAACCTCCACTATGTTAAATAATGGGTACACCAAGTTCTCTCTAGATCATCAAACTAGAGGATTACAATAACTCATCAAGATCAAACAACAATCTTGGATTCAACAAATAAAGAGATAGAGGATAAACGGCGATAAAAACGGCAGTCCCGTTTTTATCCCAACAGACAGTCTTAGAAAGCACAAAATACGATCTTCACCGTTCAGAACGTACCTCTGTGTGTCACGAAGCTACTGTCAAAATTTCAAGCCGATCCAACGGTTGAATATGGAGAAAACGGAAATCGATTTTTCTGCGTTAGAAAAATCCTCCTTTTCTATTTCTCTCTTCTCTCTCTATTTTTTCTTCAAGGTTACTCTCTCTCCTCTCTTAACCTAGCAGCCCATTCTTTTTAATTAGGTTAAGATGCCCTAATGGGCTTAAGTGGTCAAGCCCACAAAATAGGCTTGACCCAACAAAGAACACATGATATATCTTTGCAGACATCTCCCGCTGTTTCTGCTCTTGTTGAAGGTGGGGCTACTTGCATTGGGAAAACTGTCGTGGATGAATTGTCATTTAGGTATGGATTAAACTCTCCAATGAACAATCTGAAAGTTATGGTTTGCGTCTGGACATTGTAGCTGGGTATATGTATATTTTTATGAATCTGGAAATTCTCCTCGTGGATTTGTTACATGAGAACTATTTTTTTGTGGGAATAGGAAAATGAACTATCTAACTTTTACTCTATCTACACACTTTCAATAAGCATTTATCGTGTCTATGATTAAACTAATTCACTTACATTTGCATCACTAGTCATATCTCAATTTGTTTCAATGTTTGAATAATTTCATTTTGTTCAATTTATCCTATTTAGCATTACTGGTGAAAACAAATATTTTAGTACTCCTACAAATCCTGCATCACCTTCAAGAGCTCCTGGTGGTGCCTCTTGCGGAGGTGCTGTGGCGGTTGCTGGCAACATCATTGGCTTCTCTTTGGGTAAGTTTTTATTGTCTTATCCTAATATATTAATCAGATATGGATAAATCGTGTGTGAGTTTGAAGTGGTACACTCAAGAATTTAAAATATAAATATACTTGTTGATCGTTTTCCAATAATGGAATGTTACTTGCTTTTACTTTGGAAATTTTATTTCATACATGGACTATATGGTAGGTGTAGATACTGTTGGTGGAGTGAGAATACCTGCGAGATAAGTCCCGAAATGGGCTTATTTACAGCCTTGAATCTTGATTAATTGTAAGCAAAAATTGACTAGAAGTAAAGAAAAATATGCTTGCTGTGAAATGTGCTATAGCNGACACACGCATTACACCCAACAATTTTGTGGTATAATCGGATTTTGTCCTTCTCATGGATCTGTACCTCATGTGGGAATTGTACCCATTTCATCAAGCCTTGACACCATGGGTATGTATACTTCTAGTCACTTTCATTTGAATTGGATTCTATCTACTAAATGAATCTCAGCTTGTGTTGGTGTGCTGTGATTGATTCTATACCACCTTTTTGTAGGATGGTTTGCTCGGGATCCTATTGTTCTCCGTCGTGTTGGCCATGTGTTGCCCATGTTTTATTAAACCTTCCATTTGCTGTCCAACGCAGTCCCAGGCAAATAATACTTGCCAATGATTGCTTTCAACTACTCAAGTTACCTGTTGAACGAGTTTCTCATGTGGTCATAAAGTCAACCGAGAAGCTTTTTTGAAGTAGGTTCTATGCTAAATCTGCTGTAGCAATATGCAACTTTTACTTCTCAGCAGAGCTTATGGCTGCAAAAATTTTCTCTCATGGATTTGTTTTTCAAATTTAACAGATAAGTTTTATCTTTTTGCAGAACAAGTGACTAAGCAGCAAAAAATAAAAAATTATTTAAACTCCAAGATTCCCAGTTTGAAAGAATTTACTAGTAAAAATGCAAATGGTGGATTGAGAACTTCCACTCTCAGATTGTTGGCAAACTTAGTGCAGAATATTCAAACGTAAGTTCTGAAATTTGATGTTATATGAACGTATTCTTATTTGTAGAGGCTACTGATTTTTGTTGGTGCACTTATGTCCTTTGTAAAACAATCTGATCTCAGTTGTAATTTTATCTTGTGCCATTGCTTGGATGTTGGTAGAAAAAGGATATAAGCTGGATGTTTCAGTTTCTTATAATATTTAACGCGGTATAAAATATATGATAAATATCATAATTAATGTGATTTTTTGTCATTGCTTTCTTTTTTTATTCTTGGATGAAAGGATCTGTGAACCGTCTTCTTTCTAGAAACTGGACAGTTAAATAACTAATAGTTAGTTACATAATAAGCTTCCAGCTGTTATATGCTAGCTTAAAAATAGTTGGGTATAAATAGATCAAGAAGTTCATCTTCTCGGTGTGAGATACAGAAGTTCTAGAGATGTTACAGTCAAAGTTCTTTAGCCACAGAAAAGAGAGTTCAAGAGGAACTTATCTTGAGGTAATCTGAAGTTGGATTGAACCAGGTGAAGCTTCTGAATCACGAGACTTTCGCCAGAGGAAATCGCGAAAGGTAGAGAAGAAGAAAGAGATAGATCTGGTTTGTAAATGTTGTGTTTCCTTCTCTGAGTAATAAATTGCCTGTTTTCCCGTGGACGTAGGATTGATAACACGTATCAATCTGAACCACGTTAATCGACGACTCCCACTCCTCTTTCGTGTCTCATTTCTGCACAAGTAAACAGAACTTAAATTGAACCAAACCGGTTTAAAATCTGTTTTAGTTCATCATTGGATCCTCTTCTCATTTAAAATGAAGGTAGGCAGGAGCCTTCCAGATGCTGTCATTGATTAATTGGTTGGTTTCACATAAAAAATATTTATTTTGTTGTGCTTTATCTTACTACCAATTTTATCAAAAGCATTTAAATTTAGATCGTGGTTTTGTCCCACATTCTCGTTTCTGAATGTGCATTTTGGTGGTTCATTTTCTTTTCTTCAAATTTAGCGTTTAATCAGATCAGGGTGGTAAGTGTGAAATCCGTTTGTCTTGCTTTCTTCGCAATTTAGGCACGAGTTCAAACAAAATCATTGTGAATGGATTTACTCAGTGAAGCCTGTACTTAGTCCTTCCATCTCCGCACAAATATATGATACACCAACTGCCGAGAATGCAGAGATTGAGCTATGGAAATCATTCAGAAATGAAATGTGATCAGCTATCAATTCTCTCTTGAAGGTACTAATTCACTACAAGATTTTTTTGGGGCTGTTTTGATCTTTAACTTGAGCTGTGGTTTGAATGTGCTTCTACTTTTTCAAATAAAATTATCACTCTGTCTGTCATTGTTTTCTCTAGTTTTGTTGTCATTTATGTGTGTAGATTTATTCTTGTGAATTCAAACTTTGTCAATGCTAATCTATGCTGTGAACCTCGAAATCATTTGACAGAAACGAGTTTAAAATCCAATTTTTTCTTTTAATTCTCATGGATGAAAAGTCATGTGCTTGTGACTAGAGTATTGAGAAGCATGAGAAAACTAACGACTCATATAAATTTTGATTATTTGTGAGCTTACTAGAGTCAATTGGATGAAATCATTGTTGTATTTTTTGTAAGAAGCATGAGGAAACTAATACTCATATGAATGATGATTAATTGTGAGCTTACTTGAGTCAATTAAATGCAATTTTTTCTCTTTTTAATGGAAGTATGGAGGTACACTCAAACAACATTTTTTAGATTTTTAATCGGGGTTAAAGATCTAAAGGCAAAAGTCAATATTGAGATGAGAATGTTGGCGTACTTTTGGGTTTTTTGGTTTCATTGCAACAGTGGTATCAGAGCCAATTTATAAATAAAGTTAGATCATTGTTGCTCGGTTGACTTATTATTTAAAATTTTCGAATTAATCGTTTTGTGGTAGTCTCTCTAATTGGAAGAATACTATTTTAGATGGAAGGTTTTNATTTTTTCTCTTTTTAATGGAAGTATGGAGGTACAGGTTAAAGATCTGAAGGCAAAAGTCAATATTGAGATGAGAATGTTGGCGTACTTTTGGGTTTTTTGGTTTCATTGCAACAGTGGTATCAGAGCCAATTTATAAATAAAGTTAGATCATTGTTGCTCGGTTGACTTATTATTTAAAATTTTCGAATTAATCGTTTTGTGGTAGTCTCTCTAATTGGAAGAATACTATTTTAGATGGAAGGTTTTTTCTTTAGAATGGTTCTTTCTTTCTCTTCTTTGTGTTCTCTTTGTCAATATATCCTTTTTTCGTGGAAAAAAACCTTGTAAGTTGTTTCATTATATATAATACCCTCCAAGTCTCTTTATCTATTATTCATAATTCATTATCATCTTTCTTTTTATTAACATTCCATCATGCAGATTTAGTAATTCTTGCAGTTGCAGTCTGCTACCCTGCTTGTTTCCCCTTCTTTTGGTGTCAGAGATTCATAATTGGTTTATGTTAGGCCTTGCCAAAACTGTTAAAGTTGAATTCACATCTGAATTTCGTTTGTTAATTTGCAGTTTCTAATTTATTTAGCATAAATATTTGTCATATTGATTGGTACATCCAGCTGTCACTTTTGCTGCCTTATTATTTACATCATCTGATTGTTGACTAGAATGATGGAGTTCTTGTCATTCCTACCACTGCAGATCCTCCTCCAAAAGTTGGCGCAAAGGAGCTACTATCAGAAGATTTCCACAATCATACACTAAGTCTCACGAGTATTGCAAGTGTTTCAGGCTGTTGTCAGGTGAATTCATCCTCTCTTTCCCCACACTTTTTTACCTACTGTTTTGTTCTTTAGTTCGCAAAAACAGGGTATTTTTTCTCATTGTGTCAAAATTTTCTTAATTATGCCACCATTACAATCATTTCAAATGACTGTAGCATTGGGATTCTATGACAAGACTCCCATTACTGTGTCCTTCATGGCGAGGCATGGCGGTGATTGCCTTCTATTAGATATTGTGCAGACCTTGTATGCATCCTTACAAGATGAGGAAGTTGCTGCCAAGGTCAAACCTTTGAGGAATGCTGTCAGCCAAGACGAATCTGCTGAAATGGCTAAAGAGAAGGTAATACTGCTTGTGTCAGTGATGTTTGTGTTATTTCTGTATTGGTATTTCTTGGGATCAATCTATTATTCAGCATTCAGTTAAACTGGTGGTCTATTCACATATTAAGTATTGCCTAGAAAAGATAAACATCAATGAAATTAGCTATTAAGTTTACCCTATTATTATCTGACAAAATTTTCATCATTTGAATTTTGTAAAAAAAGAAATTGATTTTCTCTTCAGTGGACCGATAATGTTTTCAATTCGAAAAGACCTTTAATCTTTCTTTCAGCTTAACCTTTTTTTAATTAACTTATGTCTATGTTTCTTTCTCTTGTGTCAAATCTCTTCATTTATTTTCCTACTTTGAGACAAAAATATATTTTTCAACAAAAATTGTCCATGTTAAACATGCTCGTGAGATATTAGCATGCAGAAATTAAGAGGTCTTGGCTTAGTGATGGCTGTTCTATCACTATGATTTAGCTGTAAAATATATCATATTTTATAAACTACCCCTGTATAATCTAACAAAGAATAGTAGAATAAAAAGAAGAACAAATTTTGACTAAACGATAAATGAAATACGAGCACCGAGAGGAGCTTGTTTCATCCGAGCTCCTTAATAGCGGCTCCCAACCTCCAAGAACAATCTCTAAATTTTTCTTCCCCTTACCGATGGCTAAAGATCCGTATTTATAGATTTCAAACCCCTGATAGATTGGGCCTTTTCAGTACGGAAGTTTGCTGTTTCTCATATAGCAAGTAACACGTAACTACCAAATTATTAAAATTGCAGTTTGCTGTTTCTGATTCTTTGTTATGTTGGTAAGTAGCCATGGTATTTAATTGCTGTTTTGTATCTCTGTAATGGGTTTTATTTTCAGGGAAATCAAGCATACAAGTATAAACAATGGGAAAAAGCAGCTGGCTTTTATACGGAAGCTATCAAACTGAATGTAAAAAATCCGACCTATTATAGTAATAGGGTCGCAGCATATTTGGAACTTGGGCGGTACCAGTCGTACTTTGTAATGATTTTCAGACTATACCCTTTGTTTCATATAGTAATCTGTATTTTTATTTTTTTCCAGCTTCCCTCAAGCCGAGACAGATTGCACCAAAGCGATCGAACTAGATAAAAAGGTGCTTACGCTTCGTGGATGATGATTTGGTTCACAAGTTTTTTGTTGCATTTTTTTGTTATTACCCATTAGTTTCATGTAAATGTCGAATGCAGAACACGTTGTATGTAATACAGAGCTGTTTACACTTCACATGTTATATTATGTATGATGACTGCTATCCATTGTTGATTAGATTCTTGGAATGGGTCCATTCTATCGTATAGCATAACCAAAGAAGTTGAACGCATATTATTTAGACAGTACCTACTAACTGCCATTCTGAAATGACTGTCATGTTAAGCTTTTATTCGTATATTTCATGGCCACAAACAGTCAACAGGCTGGATTCTATTTTTAAGTAAATTGCTTGATGAAGAAATTAGTGTACTAGCGAAAATATTGGGTCTTCAGACATTGAAGCTTTTCAAGCATGTGCAAAACTTTCAAGTTTTGATTTTAATGCTTTGAACTTTACGAGGACACAGTTGGATTAGAGGTTTTTCTATTAACTCGAATGTAAATTCATTGCTTTATTATCCCCTGAGATATGTCACAGATAGACGAATACTGATTACCTATGTCGTCTAAGTAAGCATATAATGATTCATTTGGCTCAACTGTGCCTCTTATTAATATGGATTATCAATGAATCAGTTTATGCTCAATTTGTTATATTTATTGATATGGGTCCTGAACATCTTTCTTTCAGAATGTCAAGGCCTATCGACGAAGAGGCACGGCTAGGGAATTGCTTGGCTATTATAAGGAGGCAATTGAAGGTGGATAATTTGCTTATTATACCCATTTTATAGGTCTTCCTTTTCGTTCTTTTTTTTTTTTTCAGTTCTGTGTACACATGGAAATAGATATTATTATTTGATCGTATTGTTTGTAGTCACTCTTTCTATGGGAAGTAATACGATTTACTCAATAGATAAAATTGTCCTTTCTTGCCACTTTTTTCAGTTGTTAGAATTCCCATCCATTGACAGTCAGTTTCTCATTGGGTAATATCCTTTTACCATGCAGATTTTAGCTACGCTCTTGTGCTTGAACCAACAAATAAACGAGCATCTACTTCGGCCGATGGATAAAGAAAGCTATTTTCATAGTTGAGACGTAAATTTTCAGAATTTTTACAAAATATTCTTGGCCTCCAGATTCTGCCACAAACCCTGAAGGAGCAGACCATGATTTGCGCAGACAGATTGCCTCATCCTCCAATGAAGGATGGCCGAGGGGCGACGGGTATGGTACATGGGTGAGAAGTTTCGTATTCTTGTAACTTAAGTTTGATGTCAATTTTGAAAGAGAATATTAATTGAATTATTCGAGAATATAAGAACCTAGTCCAGTTCTGATTCTCCTAAATTACAACTGCACAAAGTTTTTATTTTGAATCTTGTCGGTTGATACTTTATGGTAACTGTCGTTGGTGATTATTTTTTCCTGAAGTGGCGTTGTCTCACAGTACATTGCAGTGGAATTCACCAAATATGTTGTTGTTAATTGAAGATTGCGGCAATGACGTTCTTATAACAACAATCATACATGCTTGTTCTAATAAGAAAAAATATATTGAATAATGCTTTTTCTTATGTGCTATGTAATGCTGCTGTTGAATTTATGAATTGATCAAAGTTACTCTTAAAAGGATAACAGACTAATCTTCCAAAAGCTCGAATTGACTTGACGAATTGGTTCGAAGTATGATACTCGGGTTAGGCTTGCGGTACTTCTTGTTATGTAGGAGAAGTCATAGAGAACATGCAAGGAAAGTAGCCTGAATTTTTGGATTATCGTAAATTTCTTGAGATTTACAAGAAATTTCTGTTAGTAGGGTAATTTTTTAAAATATTGATCTTTTTATTTGGAAGGAGGATAATTTTAACATTCTTGAGATTTAGATTTGAGCGGTTCATCGAAGATATTATCACAGATTATTAACAGTTTTTCGGAAAGATTAAGTATGACATTCCAAATTATATATGTTTATTCAAAGATTAATGCCTTGTTGTTTTATAGATTAATAAGTTATTTATATATTGATTTGGTCTAATTTAATTGAAAAAAGATTTAAAATTGAAAATTTTAAACGAAAAAAAATTAGAGATCTAAGGTTCCCTCCATTTAGTGGACTTCTCATCACCTTGGCATTTTCCTAAATCCACCTTTTTTTTTCCTTTACTTAAAATGTACTTATGTATGAAATATTAATTATTATTCAATAATAAAATATTAAACTCATGATTAAATGGTAATTCAGTGGAAAGGTATTTATTTTTTAAATTCAGTTTAATTAAAATTTGCATTTAAAGTGAAAAAACTAAATAATATAAATTGTTGAAAATTGCCTTTTGTCTTGAATCGTCGTCTTTGATTTCGTCCAAAATCATCTCCAAACCTTTCTCTCTACAAAAAATCACAGCTTTCTCTGTTTCTCTATTCAGAAATCTCTCATCCCCTCCCTCCCTATTCTCTGGTGCCGACCGTCGACACCCATCTATGGACTCCGGCCATTTATTTCCGGCCAACTTTCCCACAATTACGGCCACGACCTCCGTTCTCGAAGCTCAAAATCACATAGCGCAACCAAACTTCATCGACCAGAGCTTTGTGACCTCTAATCTTAGCCACCCTCCTTACGATGAGGTACCCACGAATCAAAAAACTGTCTTTTTTTTTTGGAGTTACAATCCTAGTTTTTATCGTTGTTTTGGTGTTAGTTTTTGAAGTCTTACAATTTTCCCGGATACTCTGCCGCCACTCTGATTCCGCCCATGCCACCGGGACGACGAGGTCGGCCACTGAAGCTGAAACCAATTCCGAACAAACAACCGGTTCCGATTTCGCTCGGTTCAGTCGAAGAAGGATCACAATTGGAGTTGGAGAATAGGGGACAGACAAATTACCAAATGTCGCACCAGGAGTCTGTGAGTGAAAATAATAATTCAATTGTTTATATATATATATATATATATATTATTTTGACATTTCACTTCACATGTATAAGGGTCGGCACGGTCGCATCCGCTTGTCCGATTAATTGACATCGGAATTATCAAATACTCGGTGCCGTTCCCGTTTGTCTGGGTTCAATTCCAATATTTAAAACAATTATAATTTTTTTTTATTATATTTAGGTAGATTTTGTGTAAGTAGATACGATTTTCAACAAATTTTTGATTTTTGATTCAGTTTTATTTGATATTAAGTTGTATTTTCTTTTTTAGATTAAATTTTATTCGATTTTAGATTTTTTTTTATTTACCAATCAACTACGGGTTCATGGTTTTCAATAGTTGTGTCAGGAACCAGTCAAGGTTTGTTTGGTCGTCGAGTTATGCCTACCCCTACACATATAGGCTAGTTTTGGGTCCTTACTTGTATGTTTTTTTATGGGATTCTTGTCTTAGAGGAGGATCGAAACTTCAGACCTCTATCTCTATGACAAATTATCAATGGTCTCACAAACTGAGCTCTTGAACGAAGGATAATTTAATTATTTATATATTATGTTGACAGGAATCCGACCGTCCACCTAAAAGTTGGCTAGCACCGGCAGAACAAGGAGGTATCGTGCCGGAGAAAAGAGGGAGAGGAAGGCCTCCGGGGTTGAAAAATAAAAATGTGGATCCGAAAGGGACCAAGAGGGGTCCTGGACGTCCTAGAAAAGATCCCAATATTGTTGTAATTCCATACGCCCATGATGTGATTCCTCCGGCTGCATCTCCGGCCTCGGCTACAAATGGTGATGGTGGTCCGGTTTATTCTGGTGTGGTTAAGAGGCCTGTGGGTCGGCCTAGAAAGGTAGTTTTTCTCCACATGTTTTGCAGCTGTAGAATGATAATCTATCAGTACTTCTGTATTTCATGGCTGTTCTCATTGCTCATCAATGGAGAAACTGGAACATGTTGGGTAAAACTTTTCATGTCGTTTATGTAACATTATCTGAACAATGTGCTAATTTTTTAAGATAATAACTTTGGTAAGATGAAAAAGTTGTCCAAAATAAGTTCCTGAGCAAGTTTTTTTTCGGCTTTTCTTCCTAAAATTCGAGAAGACGATTGATAATCGCTAACTTGTTTCTTGCCATTCAGAACCCTTTACTTGCCGAAAATAGAACTCAGGCCCATGATTTGGTCATTGCCTCTTATGGTGAACTCAAGAGGAAGTTTGATTACTTTGTAAGTTGAATAATTCTTTATTTTCAGTTTTCAAATGCTATTTAATCAATCAAAAAGAAAAATGCTAATTAATATCACATAGCTGAAGCGGGACTATGGCAGGCAAATAATGGAAAATGTGCACCCTTAATAGCCATTATCTTTAGAGTAATGGGGAAAAGATTGACAATGGAGTATTCTTACGCTCATCTTTAGAGTAATTATATTTTGAGTTTTAAGAGTTTTTAGATTCCCAATTTTGGGTTACTTTTGGATCTGAAAATTTCTAGATTTTTGGTATTTCTAAATTTATAATCATGTTTAAGAGAGATTAGATTTGGTTATTCCAAATATGTGGAATCGTGTATTGCAAGACTTTTGGTTGTTCTTTATGTTCGTGGCATCGTGTTTTAGCGATGAATGCAATTATCTTGCTTCACCTTGATTTTATGCAATCAGAATCGTCGTTTTTAAGTGTAATGCGATGAATGTAATTACCTTGCTTCGCTTCGATTTTATCCAAATGGAGCCGGATTTTAATGGTTTAATTTGTATGAATTTCAGCAAGCAAAAGTGAAAGGCGCAGTCGAGGTGATAAACCCGTATTTAAGCAATGAAACTGCTTTTCCCGTGCTCACGGCCGTGCAAGAATTGGATGCGCTGGCTTCGATGGATGTAACCGGGCCTTGGAAAGATCAAACTCAAATGAATTTGTAAAGCCATTAGGAGGTAGCTTAACATAACAATTGTCGATAGATAGATCGATGAGTTTACTGATCGTAATATTAGTTTGTCGTTGTTTAGCGAAATTCATGCCTAGAGATATGGATGTTTTTAGGGGCCAGGAATTAGTATCGTTCTTTTAAGTAAATCTGCTGATTTTAGTATCCTCAGGGGTCATCATTTAACCATTTTTTTTACTCGCACTGATAAAATGAGTGCAATTTGATCAAGTTCTTAGGTGCATAGTAAATCAGTGAATCTCATAATAAACATAGATTGGATTTGATTTCTTTCGATGTTAAGTTTTTCGAAAAGTACAGGTGTCGATTGATGTATCAATCGCTAGAGGTTTAAACCTAGTGGATTTCGCAAACCTATGAATCGGTAATGTAAAGGTGTAAGTGAATCAGTAATGGTTGATAACGTTAATATTTCTCGGGAACTAATATGGCTTTTAAGTACACTTTCTAAGGTAAAACTAGACCAAGACTGTGAACTAGATCAGAATTGTCGAATTTGGTCCGGTTTTGATTTCAATTCTTAAATATTGTGAAACTAGACTCAAACCATAGGTAAAACCAAGTTGAAATCGGATAAAACTCAATTCAAAACTGGATGATCTAGATATAAAGTAAAAGTGATTTTAAATCTGATTCAACACTGAAAATATGACTTAAATACAATAAAAAATATTTTATTTTTACGTTATATATTTTTAAAATATTAGAAGTCAACTAAGACAAATTAAAATCACATTGAATTTTACAGTTTTGGTTTCGATTCATCTTAAGACCAGTTCGTGCTCACCCCTATGCTAGGCGATATGGATCCAGCCGTTGATATCTAAGTTAAAAGATATCATATTTTCTTCATCAATTGATAGTCTGATGGCTAACATATTGGAATTATAATCAGAAGATATGAATATTTCCATATGAATAATCAAATAAAACCCCAAAAAAAAAAATCACAGCTTTTGCGTTCATTGGAAACAGCAACCACCTTGTTTAGTTGCAGAAACTTCATCAACAATGGCGATCTCTTTCCCAGGCTGCAAATCCAAAACGGGCTTTCCATTAGCCTTCAAATCCAACCTCGTCTGAACGTTAAGTTGGTGAATTCTGGTGACGAGTTGCAGAAAAGCTTCTTCAACGTTTAAATTCTCCATCGCTGAGGTTTCCATGAAGAACAAGCCCTCTTTTTCTGCAACTGTTTTTCCATCTTCTTCTTCGACCTCTCTCGAGCTCCGAAGATCGGACTTGTTCCCGGCGAGGACGATAACAATGTCTGCGTTGGCGTGCTCGCGCAGCTCAGTCAGCCATTTCTTGACGTTTTTGAAGGATGAAGCTCTGGTTATGTCGTACACTAGTATTGCTCCTAATGCTCCTCTGTAGTATGAACTGGTTATTGCCCTAAACCTGCATTTCACAAACCTAAGTCAACGATTTCAACTCAATTCAACGATGAAATTGGTCAAGTATTTCATACTTTTGTTTTGTACACAAACGACAAATGTAATTTTGCTTGTTACTGTTTGGTCTAGTTTCATGTCGAACCGAAACCCAACCGTTGCCCACTATTCTAGGGTCTAGAGCGGGTTTGGGTCTGTGACGAGTTTTATCTTGTTTTGGGGTCAGGTTTTACCTTGTTGTTGGTCGGTTTTTTGAGCAGTAGTCCGGTTTGGTTTTTTGATCCCCTAAAGTGGAACTAGACCGTGAACCTAGAGTTATTAAGAATCAAAACCTAAATAGTGGTTTGGTCTGGTCCAGCCTCTAAACGAAGGAAGATTTAGCCTCTCTAGTTAACTTATTTAACCAGGAATCCTGGTTGGATTATTCCTGAATTCAGAAATTGATAAAAAAAATCAATTCAAAACTGATTAAAACGACCAAAAAATTACAGTCCATTTCCGAGGGTACAGGTGCGATCGAAATGAACCGAACCAAATTGATGGGACTGTTTACAATGTCCTAAACAAAGCCCCAACATATTCCAAGAATATGATAGTCTTAACTCTTAGCTGTCCATAAATTGTTATTAAATAATTCTATATTTAAAATTAAATCAACGAATAATTCTACCTAAAAAGTATGAAATAATTTTTTTATTTTACTTTTATTTTTTAATTGTTATTTATCTTTATTAAGTAAGTGACGTCATCGAAAACCAACCTAGGATTATTTACACTATGATATTGATTAATAAATATAGTCAACTTTATTTTAGATTTCAATATTTTTTTTCAGAAATTGCTTAAAATTAAAGCTGAGACAGAAATTCAAACCACTTTATCTTCCTACTCTCCAAGACTTATCCTCTCACCAATTAACTAAATCAAAATCTGGGCCCTTCCTTTTGAAAATTAAATGTAAAATCATTAGTCATGCCTTTGAAAATAATAACAATAATTATTATTAAATAATATTGCCGACCTTTCTTGTCCGGCGGTGTCCCATATCTGAGCTTTGATGAGTTTATCTCCGACGAGGATATTCCGGTATGCAAACTCAACTCCGATGGTGGGCTTAGAATCGAGGAGGAACTCATTCCGAGCAAACCTTGAAAGAAGATTAGATTTTCCGACCCCGGAATCTCCGATCATCACCGCTTTGAACAGATAATCACACTCCTGATCCTCAAATGATTGATTAGCCATCTGAGAAAAAGCTTCGCTGGACAGAGAAGCTCTTCCAGGTTTTGGAAAACAGCACCGTAGGAAATAAGAAAAGTTTGAGACACAAATCATATATATATATATATACGTAAGAAGGGTTTTTGAGGATGCACGCGGAGGGATTAATGATGACAATTATGTTGTTTTTTTTTTAGTTTTTGAAGGTCTAAAGTAATTCTAATTTTAATATTTTGATGATTTATTTGAAAAAATAAATCATCAAATGATAAGTAATTAAAATAAAATACATATTAAATAAAGAATGGTAAATAACAATTTACCCTTGAAATATAAGATAATTGCAATGTAGACATTGAACATTAAAAGTCGTTAACGAACATCTTAAACTTTACTATAATTATTATTTTATTATCATATTTTTTTGTTAATTTTAACGATGTTCATTCATTTAATTCATACATTTTAATAATAAATATTGTTACATGGTTTGTTTATTTTTGGGTGAGTCTGTAAAATTAATGTTATTGACAAAAATGACTAATCAAATTGACTGAATCATAAAATTTGAAAAAAAGAAAAATATAATGACGATGTGTCTAGTCCAATTTCCAAGTATACTAAAGTTAAAGATAATTATTAATAATTTTTAAAATTCAAGATATGAGTTCAATTATTCTTATAATTTAGGGGGTAGATTACTATTTACCTAAATAAATAAATTATGTGTTTTTCATATTTATGTAAGACATTTAATTAAATTTAATTTTTTCAATTCTAAAATACTTTATTTATACAATTTACCTAATATTGTGGAATGCTTGATAGAAGGAACAAAAGTTGTTAATTAGCAAGTGTGATGATGACTAATCATTCCAACCTTCCTTAAAGAAAAAACTTTAGTTTAGGATGTTTATTGGAATAGAAGATAATCCTTTACCTAATTAATTAAGGACTAATTACCAAATTAATTAGAATTTAATCTAATTTTCAATTGAATTCAAATGATTTGTGCTTATCCAATATATCAAAATTTGTTCCTAATTCTATAATAGTGGTTGGTTGAATTCGACTTCTTTTGGTCGATGTTTCGATCTAGTAAAGATGATTAGATGTCAGTTTGAATCGGATGTTTCGATATGCAACCACCTTGATTTTGGTTATTATTTTTTGGTTCATAAAAATAAATGATATAATTATTGAATAAATTATTATTTGTAAATAGTTAATTCAATAACCATTAGGGGTGTGCACGAGTCGCTCTAGCCTAGTTTTATCTTGAAATAAAATCAAAATTAGAATTCATGGTTCTAGATTTTTAAAATCGGCAAGGTTCCGGCTCTGTTCCGATTTTAACCCGGTTTTAATTATATTTGAAAAAAATTAAAATATAACAATAAAAAATATATATTTTTATTATATTTGGGTCGAGTTTAAGTAATTGGGCAGATTCATAATCAATTTTAAGATGTATATCAGATTTCATTAGGATTTTGAGTTAGGTTTTATTAAATTTTAGAACTTTATTTACTCATGATTCTGATTTCGGTTTCATAGTTTTTTACTCTTAAAAACCGGCATCGGCCCATAAATCACGATTTTTTAAAAATTAGAACCAATAACGGATTAAAACCGACAACTCTGATCCAATTTTCTCATTCCTAATAATTATTAACATCGGTATTAATCATTAACTAAATCTAAAATTCCTAACCACATGTACAATTTAGGTCTTTAGCGATGCACTGGTTATTTAACAAACCTATGTAAATAACAACTCAAATTATGAAGAGTTAAATGAAAAATTTAAAATTTAAGACACCGTTAAACACTACACATTTTATGGTTTATTTAACTTTATTATTATTGTATAAATAAATACTAAAAAGGGGTGAGAATTGGGGAGTGGGGGCATGCCTATTTTATGATGTGCTGTCTTCAACAATGGAGACCTGTTTTAAGTCCTTCCCCTTTTGACTTGACGACTATTTTTATTTCTCTAACGCTTAACAATGGCTAAAAACTTTTAGGTAAAATTCTATGAACTCGAGAATGATGAATCATTTGACAAAAATGAATTTCACTAAAGAAAAAAACTCGAAAGCACTGTCGAAATTCTAACTCACACACTAGCTTATTTTCACTTGAGTTTTATTTGTTTCAAGTGTGAGATTATGCGAATTATTAAATTTGTAGCTAATTATTTTTTAACAATTTAATTTTTACTTAAAAAAATTAGAAGTAAGGGTGACGTTCTTTGAAAAAAAAGAGTCAATTGAAAAAAAATAGTGACACCATTTGAAAAGAAGAGTCAAATTGTAACGATTTGGATGCACATGTAAGTCAACATAGTGGATACTAGTGCGGTGAAGAAAAAATATTCAAGGTACGACCTTAGAGCGCATAAACAAATGCTAGCCGAACTGCATTAACACATATGTCCAATTTCTTTTTTTATTATTGTTTATATTTATTGCAAAAATCACTTTAAAATTAAATTTATAACATCACACAAAAGTTAATCAATATAAATCACTCACTATTAGGTTGAAAATTGACCTACAATTTATAGCTGAGCAAAGTTAGTTGCTTTTGATTTTGATTATCGTAGATAATTATTTAGTTAAACTATTATTTTAAATTTAAATAATACATATGTTAGTGGGCAATAGAAGGACAAACCCCTATTTTCATGATAGTGATCACATATTGGAAAAAGAAGATAGAACTCATAGCCTAAATTTATTTTTACCCAAGTTTTTAGCTCCCTTTTTTTATTACCTCTTTTATTTATTTATAAATAATATTTATACATGCAGGAAACCTTTTTAAAATATACTTGTTAAATTGTTTTAAGTAATGAAATATTTTTATTATTAAAATATATTTAGAAAACTTTTGAAGATCTTTTAGAATAAATGAAGATTTATGTTAATATCTTTAACTTTTACAACTCAAGTATAATAGAAAATATTTAGAACTTAAAACCATTCAATACAAAACTACCCTACAAAGTTTAGTCAAACTATTTCAAAATGTCCATTTATATAGTTACTACCATAAGATGATAAAACAGTTTATAAGTGCATTGGTTGACTACCAATAAATCTATCTCGCTGTCGAGAGCAGTCATAGCTTTCATTTTTCATGTCATTCAACCATGATGTTGTTATACTTCATTCATGAGGTCATCGCAATAGATCTTTGATTTCTCTGCTAATTAGATTGACCATTGTATAAATTTTTATCTTGTTCTTTAGCTACATCAAAGAATTTATATATAAGCATAAAACTTAATAAGTAGTAGATAGAGTCTCATAAAATATGCATTAATATACTTCAACTTAAACATGACTAAACGCATAACCCGATTATTTTTTAGAGGTTTATTTTTTATTGGAAAATAGACGTAAGATGACATCATTCGAAAAGAATAATAATGTCCTTAAAAAAGAAGTCAAATTGTAATAATTTGGTTGACATTCGTAAGTCAACATAGTGAATACTTATTCGACGAGGGAAAAATCTTGAAGATGCAGCTTTGGAGCGTAGATGCATGCAAAAGTTGGTCGAACTGCATTAACACATCGGTCCAATTGACCTTTTTTTTACTATTTATATTTATCGCAATAATTACTTAAGAAATTAGAGTTATAAAATCACAAAAAAACTAATTAACCTAAATCACCAACTCTTAAGTTGAAAATTAGACCTACACTACAACTCTCTCTTTTCCTCTTTTAAAAAAAAAATATAATCTTTTCACATTTCAATTTTTTTTTCTTTGACGAAATGAAGTTCATCCTTTCAAATGTTAACACTTCAGACAATAATATCAGTTTATCTGTTGAATATATTGTGTGTTTGTGTGTATTATGTTTTCACTTAATTTTAATGGTGATTTGTAGCTTGATATTCAAGTCTATCGATCCCCATCCGACATTTCGAACTATATCAAGACTTTGAAATTCAGTTTGAAATTGCTATAATTGTCGTCAATAGCAGAATCTAATCTGATAAAATTCGAGAATAACCTAATATGAGCAATGGATAACATAATGAAATTTTTTTACTAAACATGAGAGTTTCGATTAATTTCAAGAACAAATTATGCTAGCATAGGGATAACATTGAAATAGTATCGAGCCTTGAATTTCAAACGACAAAATCAGTTCGATTGTGATTGAGAAAAGGTCATTTCAAACACTCCTTGGTATTTTCAACCATGTTTTATAAAATTGTTTCGGCAATCTTGACACTACTTTCCGAGTTGAGTAGATAACTTTTCTTTGATTTGCTCGGTTTTTCAATAATGTCTCACACATGTATAGTTTACTCTTCAATTATCTACGACATTGAGTAGTCTTAGGACCACTTCCAATAAAGTCCAGACAATTTGTGGCATTTGCATTTTTTCGATGTCGACCATACTCCATTTTTTCAACCCTAATTAAAAGTCACATTGTGTTTTAAATTTGATAAATTATTAGACAATATCTAGATCTCAAATATGGTGCTTGTATCGTTAGATTATAAA
The DNA here is from genome assembly GCA_003255005.1 of Begonia fuchsioides. Taxonomy (NCBI): domain Eukaryota; kingdom Viridiplantae; phylum Streptophyta; class Magnoliopsida; order Cucurbitales; family Begoniaceae; genus Begonia; species Begonia fuchsioides. The sequence goes on from QAOC01006963.1 coordinate 79,683, forward strand.
AAACATTCTCAACAAATAAAGTTTCATCATAACATTGTCACTACTACATATATTAGGGGTGAGCAAACCATGATCACAATCTTAAACTGGATCAGAACTGGTGGATCAGAATTGTCGGTTTTTATCCGTATTGATTCTAATTTAAAAAATCGTAAAATTAGAACTGTGACCGTATGTCAAAAAAATTAAAAAATCGAGTAAAATCCGACCCAAATCTTAATAGAATCCAAAATAATTCCTAAAATTATTTATAAATTTACACAATTACTTAAAACTTGACACAAATATAATAAAAAAATATTTTATTGTTATATTTTTATTTTCTTAAAATATAAAATAAAAATATTAAAATTAGAACGTAACCGGTTCCAAAAATTTGGAACCATAAGTTCTGATTCTATTTTGAAATAAAATCAGGCCGGACCGGCCTGTAACCATCCATAACTTGTACAATATTGCTCATTTTTTTGTCAAAACTCGTATGAGTTTTTTTACTTAACTTAGAGTATATAGTACTAGATAAGGAAGAAAAAGTGTATTTATGAATATGTTTCTTCATATGGTTGATTGTCACTGAAATCCTATATCAAACATGATGCATATTTAACAATAATTTATAGCGAGAAATTAAATTATCTAAGCTGTATCAACAAGCCATATTTCCCATGATCATTAATCACCCCAAACATAAAAAACGACATAACTGAATCCACCAAAGTAATTTGGAAAGAAGCAAGTTCAATAAGAAGATTTTTCGATTTCAATAGGCAGATCATCTCTCTCTTTCTCAAGGTAATGGACTTCTAAAGAACAATGTAAAAGATAAGTATGGATTAGAGAACATAACCATTTCAATTACATTTTAGTGCATAAGTATCATTCGGCCAATCACATTGACGTTACCCATATTATCTAATATACTATAAAGTCCAAACATAAAACAAGTTTAATAAGCTTTATATATGATGACAACCACCTTTATAATTCATAAGTTATGTATATATATATACGTAGATCTACCATGAAACCTGACATTGTATGTTCATTTTGTACCAAAAGAACCCTTTTATTCCTAATTTGAAAAGAATATTTCACAAGGCGAAAACTTGACAGTAGGTTAGACATTCTAATGGGCTGTCATAATGGATATTTATGCCATGCATTTCTTCTATTTTGTGAGATAATTATTTGTAATTTTCTAATTTTTTTCTACTGGTTCACTCAAACACCGATTGGGTTTACGCATTTACTTCGAAATAATCTAAAAAAAAAATTTCGAGGTGTGGGAGGGAGTGATTGATAGTTTATTCCATGCATATTGTTGACAGAAATTATAAATAGAGACAGAAAGTAGGTTTCAGAAGACAATAAGTAGGGTTCTCTATCCAACACCAGCTTGAAATAACTAATCAATTATGGCTTTCATCTTCTTCTCCGGGCATCCACACTGGTTCTCTCTCTCTCTCTCTATATATCTATCTTTCTCTCTCTAGAAAGCTACAGTAGAGATCTTTCCTGATATCATGGTAGAATGACTCATATCTCGAGTGGAGATAGAGATAGATCTGTATGAAGCAGGACATGGACTCAGAGATGGGGACACCCATTCAATTGTACATGAGAAAAAATAAGAGAGGAGAAAAGGAAGATGCCAATGGGCTAAATTTAATTTTCATTAAAGGCTTGTCTTTTTATGATTAAAGTAGAACACAATTTCAATCAATTTTTAGAACAAGAATTTCAATTTATGGTGGATTGTTAGATTTGGATGTCATTTAAAAAATTACATTCAATATCTCAGTATTATTTTATATATTTGTTGGCGGAAAACTCTTCATTTTTTGAATTATAGGAGAGCAATCAGTTGTCTATAGTTGATGTTTTTCTACATGTTAGGCTTTCCATATGAAATTTCGCAATTTGATTACACAACGAGCATCTATCTTTCCATATGTCGTTACTGAAATAGATTTTAGGGTTCTAAGATGTAATTAGCATGTCAATTTTTTCACGAGACAGTGCACAATGAAGAGTTTACAACACTGTGGGTAATATCTATTTGAAAACCGGAGATCAATCAGCAAATTCAACAGTTAAAATTGATTTGAGAAATGTAACATTAATTAAAAACTTGATTAGTAAAAACCCAGAGAAAGTGAGAGACAATTGAGTGTGAGGTACGAGTCATGAAGAGAGCAGTAAATGTGGAAGGAGAAGATGGGAAGAAGAAAGGCCATTCCTCTCTCTCTCTCTCTCTCTCTCTCTCTCTCTCTCTCTCTCTCTTCTTCTTCTTCTTCTTCATCTATCTTCCTTTGTCATGTCTCAATGTCTCCAAGTCAAATACTTCCAAGATCTAGATTTGAAGCTCAGCTACATCTTTTTCAAAACCCTGTGTTTCTACCAGAGTCTTATTACTAATACAAACCCCTCCCTACTTCATTCACAAGTTGTAGGTATGTAGCCCTATTTGCCGATTTTCCCATCCCCGTATCCATTCCTCTCTTTCTCTCTCTACATTCAGTTCGTTCACATCCGTCGCATTTCATTTTTTTCAGTGCTGTTTACCCACAACTCTCTGCTTTCCCCATTCTCGTTTCTTGATTTAAAATCGCAGGAAATCCTAGAAAACTCAAAGAGTGAGACTGTTCGAAATAGTTGATCTGTTAAAACCTTTCTCCTTTTTTGTACTTTATTATTAGGGTGTAAAGGAGTAAGGGAAAAACCCTAGTTTCAACTAAAATGTGGATGATGGGCTGCACTGGAGGAGGAGAGTTCGAAGTTCACGACTCTTTTGATGGCCGTAAGCTTAGGCCTCTTGTTCCTCGCCATAACCCTTCAGTTAGCTCCTCTGCTTCTGCACATCCTCCGTCTTTCAACCGTATCCACGGCCATGATTTTTTGGGTCAATTTCACCATTTGTGTACGTCTGATTTCTCTGGAAAAGTTGATTTTTAGCATCTCTCTTTCTCTCTCTCCTCTCTGAATCGTGAATGTTTTGTATTGTGTTGTAGCAAATGCCAGCGACGAGAGTAAGAGACAGGTGAATAATAGTTCACAGGTGGTGGTGAGTTCACGGTGGAATCCGACGCCGGAGCAGCTGAGAGCCCTCGAAGAGCTGTACAGAAAAGGGACTCGAACTCCATCGGCCGAGCAAATTCAACTCATAACTTCACAGCTCCGGCGATATGGAAAGATCGAAGGTAAAAACGTATTCTACTGGTTTCAAAATCACAAGGCCAGAGAACGTCAAAAACGACGCCGTCAACTGGAATCATCCCCCCACTCTCCTCCTTTAGATATCCAAATTCTCAAAGGCAACGATACTGGTAACCCTAAGTTTACACATAAGTTTTCTCATTTTATTTGCATGGTTTGAACTGTAAATTTGAGATATTTGTCTATCTGTAAAGGTGTAAGCAGAGCAGTTTACGAAGATGAATCGACGACGAACAGGCTGCCAGAGGTCTATTGCCATTAACTTTTTTTTTTCACTGCTCATACTTCTTTAGATCTCTAAAAAAAAGCCTGATAATTTTCACATGGTCCTTCTATATTTGATGTTAATATCTTGTCGGTAAGGTTTCATGAAAAGTAAAATCGAAGAAGAAGAGGAATTATAGGCTTTTTGAACATGTTGGGAAATGAAAAGGCTTTTAAAAGCTGATCTTTCCTTCCCTTCTGTCGGTCCTTTTCTCATGCAACTCTGCCGATATTTTTTGGTCTCTGTGCAGCCTTTTTTCATTTCGTTTACTTGGTGATTTGGAAACTGAAGCTTTGATTTTGAAAGCATGGAGTTCAGAAGTTTGACACTGAAATGGAAACCCAAACCCTAGTTCAGTTTTGGCTTTTAGTCTTCCATCTGCTGTGGATTTTGAGTGGTATGAAGTTGATGAATTTAAGAAAAAATGAGGGGTTTTAGGAAAGTTTTCTGACATTGATATTTCATCCGATTCTTGAGATTTCCATTCATTTTGAGTGGATTTTTGGACCGACGTTTGAATGTTCTTAGTGAATATAGCTGATTTTGATTGATACAGGAATCTTTTTCACCACAAAGGGCAGCAAAAGGATCAATCTTTACAGAAGGTAGTCAAATCCAATCTGAAGAAGAAGATTTACTCCACAGAAAAAACATAGAAGAAAGGAATTCCACGTATCAGATGATGCAAGCTTCTTCTCGTCCTTTATCTCTCCCCAACCAACTCATAAACACTAGCAGGAGGACGAGCTTAGCAGCAGCAAAAAATATGGACCCAAGTTTCATTAAAACTGATGATTTTAACTTCATGCCACCACCATACGGAGAAAATGGTCTGCAACTGATGAACTTAATGAGCAATCAGGAGTATTGCTGGCAAAACCCGGATCATTTCGAAACCCTAGACTTGTTTCCTCTCCGCAGTGGCAACAAGGACGACAATGGTGAGAAAGAGTTTGAGACATCAAGTTCTGGCATTGACGGAAACATGGCTGCCCATCAGTTCTTCGAGTTTCTTCCATTGAAGAACTAGGGTTTGAAAAATTTTGTGAGAATCTTTCGTCTTTTATAAGCATTAAAAAGTTACAAAAATTAGAATAATTGCGAATGAAACACTTATATTTACAAGTATTTTCTTCCAACACCTTAAATTTTCAAAACTTTAACTAGAGAATTTTTGCAATGACACCCTAAATGCTAAATAATATCAACAGAGAGGCTCGTTAAATTATTTTGTCAATTAAGGGCTTAATCTTTCACTTTTTAATTTTTTTAGGTCAATTCATGCCGGGAAAGAATTGAGAATTGGAACCGGTCCGATCCCAATTCCAATATTCCAAAAGCCACATTCAATCACAATTTTGGGTTTTCGAAAATCATAAAACCAAGACTTGGGTAAAATTTTGAGACAAGCTGAATAAAACCCTGCAAAACCTGATTCACAATCGATCCAAACAAGGTAATCAACCGGATCTTAAAATCGGCACAAACTCCAGCCTAGGCTTAAGGTTAGAACAATTTTATTTTATAGGACCATAAAAAAATAAGCCAAATGAAGCCTTGGACCATCATTGTAAGTTCGGACTCACCCTAGGCTGGTTGGATCAAGCCAGGCTGAACCTAGACCAGATTGTAGACCAAGTTAACTGATGGGGTTCAACGATCTTATCTAGAGTCGATGGTCGGACATGATCTCAAAATAAGGTTTCTCAATCTCCAATCAACAACAGTTTGGGTCGCAAGCATTAAGCAAAAAGCAACAATTTAGCAAAAAATAGGCAATCCTAGAATGACAGAAATAATGATGAGAAAATGAAAAACCTCGAGAACACCAAAATATCAATCTCTTAAGCAACACAAATTTAGTTACTTGTCAAGACTAAAACAATAGATAGAAATCCCGCTGCAAAAATCCCTAGATTAGAAGAAATTACCATCATAGGTTTCCTAAATTCGGCCGATGCCCCAGACTCTGATTACTCCATCGGTGTACCCACTAAACAATGTGCTACCATCTGCACTCCAGCTCAGGCTTGTGCAGTCGATTACCTGTGATCCAGTAAAATTAGTATCTTCTAAAAATGGTGTCTAAGAAGATAGCATTAGAACCAAGTTGAGGTGAAGATATCCAAAGCATTATGATACCATATCTCGAAGTTATATTCCTCATTTGCAATATTTATCCAAAATCCTTTCAACAAACAAACAAAGTTTTGATACAATGCGGTTTAGACATTCCAGTATCGCATGTTTTAAGAAGACTGTGTTCATTTTTTCCAACTGAAAACCATCTAACACAACACAGTTAATATGGAAACCAAATACTAGAACATTTACACGTAGTGCAGTAATACACTACAACCCATGGACACAATCTTTGATCTCTAACAATCCTGAAGGGGAGAAAATAATGTAGTGCGGCTACACTGTGGGTGCCTTTAACAACAAAAAAAAAACACATAAGAATTGAAGGCGGATCTAAACCATTCCAATTATAAAAAGCACATAACTCACTACTTCGCTCCAAAATATTAATTCAATGAGTTAGAAAGTAATCTAAACCACTCATAATAAATTTATGGAGAAAGGGAAGTCGTCTTTTCTAGTTAGCACAATCACCATCACAGATTGTCGAATTCAATGAAGATATCACCTCAATACGCTCAATAAGGAAGCAAAGGCACGCAAAAAGTTAATCGAACTGATAAATGAGGTCAATTTCACGAGCTTAGCTTAGCGGCGGCATTTGAGCCAGCGGGCCGGCTCGACACTGTAGCAGTCTTAGCCCAACTCATTTTGCTACAATGCCGAGTCAAGCCTGGCTCGAGCCAAAGCTCGAACCCATACCGAGCCCGGCATGTCGGCTCGCTCGAGCTGGCTCGTGGGCTCGGCAACACCAAGTCAACCGATCCAGCTCGCAAGCTGGCTCGGTAGGCTCAGAATACCTGGATTGCGGACGACACTTAGTGTAACAGCGGTCGACACTTAATTGACCGTTAGACGACAAAGTGCCGACCGACGTTCTAAAAAGAGTCAACCGATATAATGTAACGGCTAGAATTTCCATATTCAACGGTCGACCTTGGAAATACTGCGGTCGACCGGAGGTAGCTGTTATGAGAGAATTCTATAAATTGTAATAGTTAGCTGAAAATTTCTTACCTGAAACTCTCTGTGCAAATCGCTGTAAAGTCATCGCTCTCAAAAGCCTTCTAGCTGTTTATTGTTCTACGCTTCTATTAACAATCATCAACAAATCGGTGAACGGTATCAAAGTAGAATTTTTTTTAAAAATATTTCATTGTTTGTTATGAATTCACCGCCGAAATACGTGAAATTTGAAACGTTTCATCTTCCGACGATGGGGTGCAAAAAGTTGCACCTATGAATCTGACATTTTCCGTCGGATTGACACACACATCTACACAAGCATCCACATCTGCCCCTCGAGCTATGAAATCGAAAACGTCGGAAGTATGAAAATATTTTGAAATCGTAAAAGTGAACGTAAGAACGAAAATAGGAAATAAGGCACAATGCAATTATTGTGCTAAGCATTATGCTTATGAATCCACCACTAGTACAATGAATCGACATTACAAAAAATATCACGAGCACTTGCACTCGAAAGATCGTATGCAATTGCAATTAAACACTCTTGGTACTGGAAATTTCGTTTATTCGCATGATAGAATGCGAGAAAGTACTGCAAAATATGTGACACAACGATAGTCACTTCTCTCAATGTTTGATCACGAGGGAACCATAACATTTATACAACAATACATTAATCCAAGTTTTAAGTGATTTTCTCGCAGTAAATTGCGAGGCGACATAATAAAATTGTATGAAAAAATAAAAAATGACTTTCTTCTTTTATTTTCGTATACGCTCACGATGTCAATATGTATTACTTCTTGAACATGACACGAGATTTACTAACACTGCATGTCTCAGCTGTAGCTTCAGAGTTGGCTTTTAGTGCAGGTGAATGGGTGTACGACGATCGACAAAGAAGTCTGGCACCGGAGCTCGTGGAAGCACTCATTTGCATGAAGGACTGGAGCGACGCAGTCACGAGGGACCAACAACGAGAGGACGCACTTGCAGAGAAGTTCAAGAACTTGGAATTTTAAGACTAGCTGCGACGTTGTACATTAGAAGTTTAAGAATTTTTTAATTTCTTGTACGCGTGTTAATTTGTGATTTCTTGTAAACGTTAACAATTGTAATTAATGCTAACGTCGACAATGGTAATGTGAGCAACTTTCCATTCTTTAATGAGAATGTCATTTTCTTAAAATAAGAGTAAGTGTCGACCGCATTGATACATGGTGTCGATCGCATAACTACATGATGTCGACCGCAGATCCACTTGGTGTCGACCAGATAAATACAGTGTCAACCGCATATATACGAAGGTGCCGACCGCCCCTTCGCCAGGATGTTGGAGGTGTCGACCGTATACCAAGGTGTCGACCACAACTAATTCGAGAGCTTTTTATGGTATTGACGGCCTAAATGGTCGACTGCAGATTAATACAGAGCGTTTTGTGGTGTCGACCGTACCAAAGTGTCGATCGCAGCTCATTCAGAGCATTTTATGGTGTTGACCACATACTAAAGGGTCAACCGCAGATTAATACAGAGCATTTTATGGTGTCGACCGCATACTAAGGTGTCGACCACAGCTCATTCCATAGCGTTTTATGGTGTCGACCGCATACTAAAGGGTCGACTGCAGATTAATACAAAGTGTTTTATGATGTCGACCGCAGTATCATTGGAGAGAGTCCACCGACGGCTTGACATGATGGATGACCACATCGCAACATTGGATCGGAGGTTCGACGAGGCACAAAATCGACACTGGACTGTAATTTTTACCAACTCGTTGGAGGCGGAGGCCACACCCACAGCTGCTCCATCTCCATCGGACGATCTACCTGTGGAGTACGTTCGTTGTTCTGTAATCTTTTCGAACAATTAGAAGACTTTTTTGTAACTTATTTCACTTTTTATTTGGCACAATAAATGATTTCGGTGTTTATATTTCGATTCGTACAATGTATGATTATTAGTTGTTAACTCTTTCACGAATTGATTTCAAATCGGATGTTATATATGTTAAATGTTATTGATTCGATGTTTCGATGCTATTATTTTTTAGTTTCTTTGAGATATTGATTCGATGCTATTATTTTTGCGTTTATTTGGCATAATAGAGGCGATACATACAAACGTTATCATGCAAATTTTTTTTTGGATTGAAGAAAATAATAGGTATAAATTTTTCATCAAAATTTAAAATTACATAATACGAAAAGTTATAAAACAGGCTCGTTTGGCTTGGCTCGTTTAGGCTCAACTGACTCAGATCGGCTCGCTCGTTTAGGCTCGAGGCTCGCGAGCCGGCTCGAGCTAAATTTTTTCAAGCTCGACCGAGCCAACTCGAATAAGATCGACAGACTCACCTCGTTTGGCTCGACAAGCCAGCCGTCTCGGACTTGAGCAGGCTCGATTGGGAGCTCTAGCTTAGCTCATTAAAAATTTTAACTTTTTGCGTGCCTTAGGGGGTTCGACAGCGGCGAGGGTAAAAATTTATTGGAATTTGGGGGTTCGACGTTGCAAGGAATGATTTTTCCGAAAACCACGGATTGATTCTCAGTAAGAATGTTTTTCCCTCCTGGGTCCTGCTAAGCTTGGCAGTATAAGATCTAAGATTCACTATTGTCCCGTGGGCGAGATACTATCTAAGACTCGTTAATCTTCCGTCAATCAGGTCTTCATTCTTCTGGGTTCAGTAAATGCAATAAAGTTGCAGAAAGCGAAGAATTTGCGATGTAGTTTTGCGTTTGGCTGCCTATAATGTTTTCTTTAAGGTCAGTTCTACGGTGAATTTCATAATTAATGGCATCTTTTTTGGGGTTTTCCATCTGAATCAGCGATGTTTAATCGTTTGGATGTTTCACTAATCTGCGAATTTCTGTCTTGGGATTTTAACATTTAGGTTTCTGTGTACTTAATTCCTGTTCTTTTGCTCAAATGTATGCGTTATTTGATAGTTATGATTTGGGGATTTAGATGTTCTCTTTTTTCACTGTTTTACTGTGTGTTCTTTGTTGCGAGAAGAAAGGAATACCATCTGGCATCTCGGTTTTTCTCATTGTATTCTTTACTATTTCATCATCTATCTTAAAATTTGGATATTTTGGTTGATCTTATGAGATTTAGCTCTTTACCCTTTTTCTTATTTTTAATGTGTTTCTTTTCTCGTCTGTTAGATCATTCTTCCCTGACCGATCGCTTCTTCTTGTTATTATCTGATATTTTGTAGACTTTACTTATCAGAAGATCACTTGATCTGAATGTTCAATAGTTTGTTTTTTCATTTCATTGTTATTTCTCTAAGATTCAGGTTCTTATTCTATCTAGTTTCGGTTCTTTGTAAGCCCCTCTTATTTAGTCAGTTTCAGTTCTTGCTCTGATCTACTGCTTTGTTGTTAAAAAGGGATTTTTGGAGAAGCCATAAGAAGAAGATTTATGTCACAGCTGCTCTAGGAAGTGGGTATCTTCTTTACAATTTGTATGATTCTCACAGAAGAAGACTGGCTGATCTCGAAAGAGATTTGGCAAGAGAAAGTGAAAATAAATAAAACCTTGACAAACTTATCAATGCCAGGTATGCTGATTTTTTGTCTAACATTATTTGACCTTTTCCATGTAATTTAAAGGGTGAAATGTAATTTGAAAAATAACTTTTGCTGTCATTTTAGATTAGATCTTAAAATATTTCTTTGATAAGCAAAAATTTTACCTTTCGGGCGCTGGCAAGTTAGAACTTGTTGTCAATTTGTATGTTAAATCCATCACATATACAAGTTTCTCGTTTAATGACATGTTTTAACTTAATTTCTAACTCTTCCAAAGATTTTTTACGGAATTTCAGATTTTGTTGATCTCTTAGCAGAATTCAAAACTGAAGAGATTGGACCAATAAGTTTTAGAAACGTTGGAAGAGTTGTAAATCGGATTTAAACCTCTGAATAAATAGAAAACATGGTATGCATTTATAGATGTGTAATTGATGAACAAATTGAAACTGCTGATGGTGGAAAGATCGGAGTCATTTTGTCTAAACAAAATTACAGAATAATCTGTTTTTTGACTTCAATCATACCCTACGTTAAACTATGTTTGCTGATCCAAAATTTCAATTATGTAGACTGAGAGATCATTTTGTGAACATTCAAGAATTGCCGGTACTACAACATTGCCTCATGTAATGCACCATTTAAGTGGTTGAATAGCCGAAGAGTTGGATCTTACACATCTCATAGAGAGGCTAATGAAGGGGAAGGGCCAGCCAAACACTTAAACATCCTCAGAAAAGCTTGAATTGTGGGAAAACCTCAAAATTCTAAGTATCAACTGGATATTCTATGATGTTTTTTCATTGTTTTTAATTAGCCGTTGCTTGATATGCCCTCTGTCTTCTTTCAGGTTTTACAAAAATGTTATCGTCGTTGTGGCTAATGACGTTGCTGAGTTTAAATATCAGAGTTCAAGTTAACATATTAGGCAGACATTTGTATGTTGACACAGCCTGTGGTATTGGGAGTTCTCATTTGCCTGTAAGACCCCTTTTTTTGTTTTGTTAAGGGTTATTGAATTTCATGTTAGAATGTTGATTTATTAAGAGTTAACTTCACTGGACACTCTGAACGGTTAAAGTGTTTTCATCGAATCACTTGAACGAATTTTTTTGACAACTAACACCTAAAATCTTTCGATTCGTTCTACAACACCCTAAAAGTTAAATTTTTTTAGCGTTAATTTATTGCTCGCTTGCCTTTCTCAACCCTACTCTTCCTTGGTCGCTCGCCAAGTATATTTCTCAGTAAATACATTTTTTGAAGTTTTTCAATCGAATTTTCAAGCTTGAACGTGTTTTTCAAATGTACATACAAACTTGAGCTACATTTTTTATTTTAAAATAATGTAAATGCAAGAGGAGGCAAGCAATAGATTGACGTTAAAAGAATTTAACGCCGAACATGTTGCATAGAAAAACAAAATATTTAAGGTGTTAGTTGACATAAAAATTCGTTCAAAGTGTCAGGTGAAAGTACCTTAAATATTCAAGATGTCTATTGAAATTAACTCAATAATTTACGTTGGAACATAGAAGGTTAATTTTCTATGAAGAATGTTATATGCTTTTAGAAACTAACAAAGTTGAATTAAACTTGAAGCGAAAAGCCGAAGAGGGCTTAGAAAAACACTTCTGAAACATTTATTTTACATTTTGCAGAAGGATGGATCTCATCAACCGAAACGACTAGCAAAAATGTCTTGCAAGTTCTGATTTTCTCTCCACTCATGGTGTGTCATCCATAATTTCGGTCATGCAAGTAGCTGCAAGAGATATTCTCCAACGGTTAGCTTTTTTATTCTTTGTATGACTGCATATGTTGGAAACATTGGTTAACTACTAAAGAATGATCAGAGCTAAAATTTTCTGGCAAAGATTTAGATAGGGGCGAGATGATTCTGGTTCAGTCTGTATTTATCTCAAGATAGAACTAGAATCGTTGGCTATGGTTCTAGAATTTCAGGTTCGAAATCAAATTGTGAAATACAGTGCACTTTCATTTTGGCCTCGGTTCCATTTCATTTAAAAAAAATTATGATTAAAATATATTTTTATTATATTTGAGTCGGATTTTAAGTGAGTTTTGAACTAATTTAGGTATATGATCAATTTTATTTAATTTTGGGTCGGATTTTGTTTGATATTTAGTCATGATTTTAACATAAGGTATGGTTCTTTTTCACGTGTTTTTTACCTTCAAAGACCGGAATCAGAACATAAATCAATCTGATTTTGTAGACAGTTAGTTTTGGCCCCCCAATCTTGGACCATATGGGATGACTAGGCTGACCATACCAGACCGACTGGCAGGGCCATTACTTCAGACCAACCTGCTAGAAAGGGCCAGCAAGAGGTCCACCTGTAAAAATATAGGTCTCTGCATGATCGAACCATATATATGACCAGATCCTGGTCGGCTTTGCTAAGTCAACCGGCTGGCCGGTGGCCAATTGATCGCCCTGAAACAATGAGATCCAAGAGGACCAAACACAATTGATTATTCATTATTTCAGTTGGTTATTTCAGTTGGTTGCGTGGCATTCATTCCGTCTACTCGAACATCGAGGCAAAGCTATTTTAAGCATTGTCCGTAGTGTGACAAAATGTTCTCCCACTTCTCTTTCTGCTATAACACAATGGATCTGTTGCTTCCATACCATCATCAATGCTTATAGTTTTGTAGAACTAGTGTTAGGAATACAAAAAGTCGTTGAAGAATTGGTAGTTTCTATTGGGGCCATCGTGCAGAACAACTTCTGGATCTGATGGTCGAATTGCTTTTGAAACTCAGAATTCCACCTTAAATCGATCAAAAAACCTGAAACTAAAAGATAATTGTTTTTCTTTCCTTAAGAATGCTATTACTCAAATTGGCTTATGGTGATTATAATATTTTTTTGGAGCATTTTGGATATACTTTATATTTCTAGTTTTGATGACAGAAAGCAGTTGAGGGGTTTGTTCAGCAAAGCGTAGCTTCTCGTGAAATTGTTCATGAGCACAGAAAATCCTCATCAATGGGTTGATTACTTGATGTCTGAGAAACATTCTACTTCTCCCCCGTCACAAAATTCGACCATCTCATGGCCGAGACTCAAGCCGTATTGTTGAGGTAAATAAATCTTTACCCTTTTTCTATTTTTTCCTTTAAATGATTTGTTAAATCGTGACAAATAAAAGCCATTTTTGTAATATTTCGAAAGCGCTCGCCATGCAACTGTGTTGGCAGTGCTGAATTCAGGAACGTTATCAAAATATCCCTCCATGTAGTTGTGGGTGCGATCCTTGGAGCCATGGAGGCTCAACTTGTTGGAAGAAGTCTGTCGTTGGGCATTCCACTTGCCAAACTCATACCGAGAGTAGCACAGATTTGCCCTTCGATCCTCAGCGAACAAGCAATAATCAGTTCATCCAAACCATGCACCAAACAGACGAAATCTAACTCTTTTTCACTTTTTATCTACTCAAATATGCCGACCCGGGAATGAATGTTCGGCATGGATAATAAACATTGGGTTTTTGTTTTTTTTTTCTTTCGAATTATTGACAATGTTCGAGAAAGTAATAGAAATGGATGGGCATAAATGTTATTAGAAATGTTATGGCCATAATATTATAAATTTACATGTATTGATAAATCTAAGTTTCAGATGTAAGTTTAAAAGATTCATACAATTATCAACTGTATAGAATGAACAGAGTATTTTTAGTTTGAGAGATAATACAATTACCTTTATTTTTATTTGATATTTCTCGGTGTTTTATTAATTAGAGTGTCTACTGAGCTATTTTAATCATTTATAATCATTTACTCAAAATAGAAAGCAATTTGCGCATCTTGTTTTAAGTATTTCAGTTCTTAAATCTTTTTACTTGGTTCTCATCTAGTTTTGATTGAACTCTATTACAATTACATAGTTAATAGTTTATTTACGCTTAAAGGAGTTTTTGACCTCATTTTTGTTTGTAATTTTCAAATCTTATATCATAATTATCAAACCATGTTGATTTTAAGAAAATTCCTACTAATTTGGTAGACCCACAACTGTCACGTTATTGTAACATCATACTAAAAGTTGTACAAATTTGGAATAACCACTAAATTAGCAAGCATTACACGAATGTAGGAAGATTTTAACAACTTCAAACTGAAAACAGTTTTCCAGCAAAAATGGATCATATGTGCGGATTATGCTAGTCAGATTGATCCAAACAAGAATCCACTGGTTTGAAGACAGTCATAACTTCAAAATGAAAATCAATATAAGCTGCAGATAAAAGGTTAGGTTTAGCAGACAAACTCAACACAGAGCCAAGATGTTTGAAGAGACCTCTTCGTCTCTTTTCAGATCAAAAGACTGGTTATGGCTGTTTGAAGAAACCCAAAAAAACACACTACAAACAATAGAACAATCCACAGAAGTGTTCTTCGTAAATTTATACTTCTCAGTTCGAAAAATAAGAACTAAAAGGGGTTTCCTTTCGAAAGAAATCATTGGAATGTAACCAGATCACTTGATTTGGAAAACACAAATCACAGAGAAGTATAGATCCAGGGCACAATCTGAAGTAGAATGCTGTCCAACAAATTTGTAGATCTAGGGTTCAAGAAATCAAACTGGAGTACGGTAAAAATACCAAAATAGTAAATATTAACCGATGAGATTTGGCACTTCTGATAATTCATTAACTGCGGGATACATCAGTTAAGATTTTAAATCTCGAGATCTGATTACCTGTTAAAGAAAAACCAGAAATAGAAAAAGAAACGAAAAACCAGAACGAAATAATGAGTTGAAGATGTAGAGCTCCCTTCAATCCAAAGAAGGATCTGAGTCACAGGCAGATGAAGCTCTTGAGATATGCAATCCACAAGCCTATCAAAAGCTCTATAATGAATTGATAGGGCTGTGGAATCCATAGCTCGACAGCTTAGTCCACCCCGTAAGAACCTCTTTTGGACTACACGGAGCTCCACCTCAGAACCCTAATCCGCCATTGATACGTCTAAGCTCGTGTAACCCAGACAGCAAAAGCAGATCTTGTAAACAAAATAAATAAAGAAGACGCAATAGATCGTATAAACCAGCAGAAATCGAAGCAAAGAAGTTAAGAAACGATAAAAAGATCAGAAAAAACAAGGAAAAATGTCATCTCAAAGACCAGCAAGACTTATATATCCTAATAATCTATTATGTTGAAGAAAGAACCTATTCTCTCGAAACCTACCAACAACCACTAGTTAATAACCCTCGGAAGCCATTGACAGAAGCTGGTGTGGAGGCGATGAAGTCGAACGCTGAGAATATATTCAGCTTTATAGTGGAGAAGCTGAAGATGAAGTAGCGATATTAAACAAGATCATCATCCCTAATTTTGTGGGTTAATGTTTTCTTTAAACACAGTAGTTGAAACTAATTGATGGTTGAACAAATAAATTGAATTAAAATGATTAAAATAACAATTATTGAGTAGGCTTTTTTAGGAGCTGGTTTCGGGAAAAGGGTTGGTTAGATTCGAAATTTGGCAGGCTCACGTGAATCGTCGTTGTTTCCCATGCTCTTTATTTTTCGAAATTACTCTTCAAAATTACCTTTTAGTCTAATCAATAAATTGTAACAAAAATATAAAAATAGATTTTAAGAGCCTGTTATCATGCGTAAAAATAGTAAATTTCGGATAAGAAGGGTTGGTAAGTGGTAATGGACTAGAAAATTGACATTATTTTTTTTTAACACGGTAAAAAAAAGGGATTGAATAGCAGTGAAAACGACATTGAACTTATCCACGACAGTTATTCCTATGTCCGAGTCAAATAAAATTTAATTAATGACATAATGAAAAAATATATTTAATTATAGATAATACTAAATTTAATTTCTTCTAATTTATTTTATCAAGTGACAATTTTTAATTAATATAAATAATTATTATAGAGAAATTATTTTATCTATAATAAATATAAAAATATTATAACTAGATAAATCCAAATAATTACTAGGTAAATGAAGCTAGCAAATCCACGCTGATCATTCTGAATCGATTTCCACGTGGCATTGATCCAGCGATTCACTAGTCTGAAGCAGGAGATTATTGGGACCCAAAAAAATCTAGGGACTAGATCTGCATAATGTACGGACATGATAGGTTTTAAGCGGAAAAATTTAAACATTCTATAATCCCACCGTTGTTTGAGCCACGTGGATGAACGAGATTGAAAATACGGCGCCTGTGATTTGTAATGATGATGCAAGTCGGTAGGGCCTACCTCTTCCGTGAAATGAGCTGGAAACGCATTTAAGCTGTCGGATTGCTTTACCATTATTTATTTTACTTTATTTAATTCAATAATTCCTAATTATATTTAGTTTAACTTAAATAACATATTTTAATACAATCAAATATAACAAATAAGACTGATTAACTCAATTTAATAATTATGATGTGAGATAATAATTCAATTATTTTTAAAATATAAATAAATATTTATTATATTAAAATTATGTAATTTATATTTCATAATACAATATATTAAATTCATTAGACCTAGAAATCGATGCATTTCAAATCGAGAAACCAAACACATCTTAGACCGTAAAAAAACTGTTGTAAACTGGATTTCATCCCTAAAGTTCACCATGCAGATTATACTAAGTTTGTCATTATTTTAACTTTGATATTTGAGGATAACTTCCTAATAATGTTCATAAATTATGGGGTTTTTCGGTGCGGTTCAAGTTTGGTTTTCAGTTTTACTGGGGATGTTCTCCCGGTTTTGGTACAAGTTTGGTTTTGCTGTTCTACTTCTGCTATTTTGGTTTTACCTTGCTAAGGCAAAGATATTGGGGATCAAAGATGTGGAGCGAGATGATATTGGGTTCATTACCAAGACGCTCAACTGTCTACCAATAGGAAACATCGAGCATTTTAGGGTTGCGAAGTTGGGTTATGCACGATGCATCGTGTGTTGTTAGGTGCTTGGTGCACCGGAAATTGAGCTGTCTAGGCAACTGGGAGTCTGGGAGCACGGGCAA
Source organism: Begonia fuchsioides (assembly GCA_003255005.1). Classification (NCBI taxonomy): domain Eukaryota; kingdom Viridiplantae; phylum Streptophyta; class Magnoliopsida; order Cucurbitales; family Begoniaceae; genus Begonia; species Begonia fuchsioides. The sequence continues at coordinate 96,850 of QAOC01006963.1, forward strand.
AGGTGCTACATGGGATGGAGGGTTATTGTGTCCGCTCATTTGCAGAGGCTCTTCAAGTTATTGAACTTTAGGTTGAATTTGGGATAGGAGTTTCCGATTTTTATTTTACTTCTATCATTTACTCGTTTGATCTTCCACTTAAAATTCGGTCATCAAATTCTAACCGTGACTAATCTTCTATATATCAAAGTGATCTCGTTTTCTGCTTGAGAGAGTTTAGTGGAAATGCGACCGAAAATGGATTCTACAACTGATTTCGGAAGCACTTTGTGTTGCATTTTATTTGTAATCAAGTATTTTAATTGCACCAATTAACGAAAAAACCGTCGTAAAGACAGTAAAAGTTGCTAGTTGGAGGGTTCGCACCGGCTGAACTCGTGATGACAATAGACTTGGTTCGGATTTTGGTCGACCCCCATCTGGAATCGAGCCTTGTACGTTCTAAAACTGTTAAATGGAAGAGTAATTTGAGAGATCGTTTAATTAATATGAGGATTTTTAGGTTTTTCTTTGTACACCATTATTTGAGTCGCATAACTCAATATACCTTATTTGTTTTCATTCCGGACCAAGTTCTTCGCACTAACCTTTTATCTCCTCATTTTTAATTCGTTAAGCTATTGAAAAAACATATGTTCTACTATTAATGTCCAAAGCTAGAGAGATGTGTAAAATTTAAAAAGATTTATGTGTTGTCTAATTTTCGTACAGGCAGATTAACTATTAACTTAATCACAAAATGTTTGTAAAATAAACATCCCGCTTTAATACCATGTATTGCCGTTTCCACATCTATGTTACATTCCAAAAAATATACAAGTTATGTATTATTTGAGACCGTTAAGTCGATTCGAGTTAGGTTAACACTTATTTAATATTCAAATCCAAGCGAAGTTAAACTAATCTACAAAAACTCAAGGTTACTAAGCCTAACAACTAGTCGAGCTTATCGAGCCCAACGAATCGAGTCTCCGAGTCAATCCAAAAAATATCAAACTCAAATCAGCTCTTAAAAGTTCGTTATGGCACTAACCCAACGATCTTCAAAGTTTGTAGACAGTTTCCCTTTTGTTGAACTTTGAGTTTCAAGCATATGAATCATAATCAAGCGAATCTTCTTCATCGATCGCTTATTACTAATAAATAAATATTATGCAATCCAAACAGACAAGATAACCACATAAAAAACCCTAAAAATTAAGAAAAATAATGATCAGAGGATAATATTTGCTAAATACAATTGAAACGACAAAAAGAGTGCTTACCTGCACAATAAATATTAATCTAATCGAAAATCTTACTTCAAAAATGTAAAAAAAAAAAGGATGTTCACAATTTATGGATTGCCAGAAGAAATGCAATTAAACACAGTATACAATAATTTTAGTGGATTAATGCATGTTTGTTTTAATTAATCATAAATTACTTGGACAAATACTCTATATTACATAAATATTGTCCTTAGATGATTCCAAATGAGATTAGATTGTAAGGATTATGGAAAAAATCAGTAGAAATAATCTGCACAATCAGAACTTTTTTTAATCTCGGTTTCTTCGGAAAACCCTATCTATCGGATTAATTCGCTGAAATAATCGTAGGATCTGGTTTGGTTATCGGTTAGGTTAGGTAAAATCAAAGTCCATAAACTTAAAATAAAAAATGAAAATTTATTGACGTATGATTATGTGTATACAAATGATAAAAGTATTACTCAATACTTTTGAAGATGGATCATTCACACCCACAAACCAAGTTCATGATTTGCCTTCTCTTCTTTCCAACAAGAATCACTTTTCCATGAAAATATCTGAGTCCTGAATAAATGTTTCACAATTTATAATCTATTATATATATATATATATATATATATATATTTCTTTTTATGGAAATATAAAAAAAGCCATGAAACCATGTTGAATACTTATAGAAATAAAACTGAATAAATGATTTTTTATTTATTGGGATTACTCAAATTTATGGAA
>QAOC01006963.1:106807-194104 GCA_003255005.1 Begonia fuchsioides
GATGAACAATATTAAAATTAAGACATGATGTGATGAACATTTTTAAAATTAAGACATGATATGAACATTGTTATTTCCATGAGGAAAAAAGTGCATTTTTATGCATCTTTGTACATTGTTGAGACCTTCTTATCTTGTACTTCTGTTACCATATTGTTTCTTATTAAAAGGAGTTATAATATATGAAATAAACTCCTCTAAAAGACCCTAATCTTCTTATACTCATAAATAAGTTCATATTTCAGGCACAGTACCTGCTAAGCTTCTCTTGCAGCTATGAACAGCCTTCAACGATGGTGGCTTGTGCGACCGAAGTGGGCTATTCTGTTACAATGACCAAGTTCCGGTTATGGCACTTGCCGGAGATCATAACCTTATATGTCCTCCAGAAGCTGTTTATGGTAATCTTTATTTACACCATAATCTCATCACTTTTTAACAGCTTCTCATTTTCATCTGATATTTGAAGCAGAAACTGTGAAGGTCATTCCCAAGCGATTGGCTACTTACCAAGTTCTTGGAAAGCCTAATGGTCCTCACTATGCTCACTATGATTTAGTAGGAGGTCTTTTGGTATGATTCCGTGTGATGACTCATCACTATTCATTTTACTCGGGGGTGCTTCACTCGTGTTCAATTTCAACAATGAAGCATAACCAGAATGCAATTTCGGTGCTCGAAAAAACCGGATGAGATCATCCGGAGCCGCCTATCATTCTATCTTGAAATGAAATTTCAACACATTTTTCATGACTTGTGGAACTAAAATCCAAAACCATACCTAAAATGAGATCCCAGCGTGTATTAGCCTCAAAACAAACAAGTCCAGTATCAATCCTCATCCACACAATTCGATCAGATTTCTTGGCTTTGACCTAAAATTATCATTTTACATGTATATATTTTAATGTAAAAAATTTATAAAACTCAAATAAATTCATGAATAATATCTAATTTAACCATCAAAGAATCAACAACTAGGTTTTATGTTGAATTCAACAAAATATATTTAAATTTTGAATGTTTTTTAATATTGAAATCAGTTTTATTCGATTCAATTTTTAAGAGAGTTCTAAAAGAATGATTATAAATGATTACTTTATCATTCATATACAAATTTAATCTTTTTAAATAGTTAGTAATTTATCCCGAGAGAAAGAATTCAAGGAGGACGGGAGGTGCGAACACTAAACAGAAGTGATTTGAAAGGCTTTTCTATAATCACTAATCTTTGTCATTTAATTCATACGCTTACGATGAAACATCTTCTCTACGAAGAAAAATCTCTTCTTTTGCAAAAACAGTTGTTCAAAACATGTCCAAAAGTGGATATAGATCGGTGGATACCCATCATTTTTTTTTCCTTTTTTGTGAGGGTGGACGGTGGGGGGCAATAGTGATCGTTAATCTTTTGAGCATAAAGTTGAGTTCAGAATCGATTCTCATATCCTTACTTGCCAATCAAGTTGATAGGCTGATAAAAGACTTCACCCACAAGAAAAGGGAACAAATCCCAGTTACAAATGGGGAAAACAACCAGCTATCTGGCTTCAGAAAATGGTCTTTGCAAAGCCATGTCCAAGAAGCTCGGTGTCCGGTTTTTCGGCACATCAAAATTGCACACAAGATGTTCGAGAGAATGTCAAAGAGAGGAGGAAAATAGAGGCAACGAGGAAATTGAAGTGCAGAGATGAAGGCATAGAGTGTTTTTGCAGAGGGTGTGTGTGCTTAATTTGTTGCCCCTTGGCCGTAGTTTGGTGCTGCGTCAAGACAACGTGTCGAGCCGCTCACCGTGGCGCCACCCGGGCTTGCTCTCGGGCGAAGGTTTTGTCTTATTCTTCTTTTTCCGATATTGATTCTGATTGTCTTGCTGGGAAGAACTCATGATGAAAATCACTTCTCAGAAAAGAATTGTGTTTTGTAAAGAACTCATGTTGTAATTTGGAAAAGAAATTAGAAGTTCAAATGACCACAAATGGAGCAAGAACAAGCCTTTTGAAATAAAGAGCAAAGGGGTTTGACAAATTTTGATTCTTTTGTCAAGCCTTGTGCTTATCACGCCGATGACCATTTTTTTGCTCCACTTAAAGGTTCAATTCGGGATTCGACATGGATATGATTCGAATGGTCAAGTTTTATTACGTTAGATCTGAACTAAAACCAACTAAACAATCGATCATATCCAAATACGACCTAAAATTTTAGGTGGTTTCGGTTTTGTAAAATTTAAACTAGCAGGTTATCGTTTCACACCAACTAAAATTCAATTGTTTCTTCACAAATTTTGGATTTGTTAGGTTAACCGACTCGATCTGACGGGTCAATTCTTGTGTCGATTTGGTGGAGTGCATCGACCCGGTTGCCGCCCCCCTACTTCCCTTTGTTATCGTTCGTGTCCTTTTTCGTCACTTGATTTCTTTGAATTTCTATGTTTTCTTCCACCTCGACGGATCGCTAAACATGCTTTCCGATAAAATGGAACTATGATCATTCCCCAAAATAATATCCCTCACAGCAACAGACAAAGAATCATCCTTAACCTGTAGCTTCAGCATTTCAGTATGTGATTCATCAATGTCATCCAATGTTATCCAAGCTGGCCTGACCTTGGTATGGATTGTTTTTTCTTCAAAGAAAGAGATTTCACTGCTAGCTTCACTAGGTCTGCCCAATCATTATCGAGATTATCTCGTAATTTCGGTTCATTGACAGCCGGAAAATCACTTGAAGTGATCTCGTTCTTCTCCGAGGGAAGGTAATATAGCCCGTGTTTCTTCCGGTGATCCGAAAGAAGCAAAGTGGACTCGTTTGATGGCTCGGTTTCTTTTTCGATCTGAAGAGAATTTTGATAATAGTATTCTCGACACCTTAGATAAAACAACCCGAAGGGATACAAGTTTTATATTAGGATCCCCGTGACTCAAAGACTAGATCACGAAATCTTTGTTTTCTAAAAGTGCCCACAAGCGCTTAGTCGAAACAATTGAAAGAGCGTGCAACCCGAGATACTTAAGATTTCGATCATCGTCAACGAAAAACTCCCAAATCTCCCCAAAAGCAAGTTTGACTACTGAATCATAATCAGTTAAGCTAAGCACCAAGTCCTAATATGATCAATGGTGAATATGATGAAGACATAGGGAATATGATAAAGAATCCGACGAGGCTTTCTCGTGATTAGTTGAAGGCAGTTATGGAATCAACCTAATCTGGATTGATTGTTTCTTAAGTTTTCTCCTCATTACTGCTAGAAGTTTTCTTCCTTCTCTCGAGTGACTTACCAGCAAATGTTCTTCCTTTTCAAGAAGATAAAACTTTGTAATCTCAGTTGAACTCTCTATGTCTTGTTCTTTGTTGGCCCATGGCTAGGGTTAGATTTTGATCGAATTTTATGAAGTTAGATTCGAAATAAAACTAACTGGAGTTTGATATGCATTATAAAATCGTTTAGTGCTCTCAATACATTGTCCATTTTGGTCGGAACCCTAATAAATTCGTTCTTGAATTGATAGTTCAAAGCGTATTTTATTAGTCATGGAAGATTACTCTAGTTATACTATGTCACCTAAGTGACATGGATTTGACACATCCACGGATATAAGCTGAACCAACAATAAAATATTTGATTGTTATTGTCTTCACAACACAGGTCGCCACATGTATAACTTTACATATGGTTTTAATCATGCATAGTATGATAGATTAATATTAATATGATACTTGACAACAAAATCATTTAAATAATATGAAACCCATAAGCATCGATTTACTATCATTGTACATAGCAAGATTGGTGTATAAATGTGTTACATTCATGTTCCATATCTTTGGCCACATAATGAAAAATTAAGTGTACATTGTTTGTAATTTTAAAGTTAATGTATAGGGCTAAATATCGGTAAGAGATAGAGGCTATGTGGATAGTTGAACTATGACATCCGGGGGAGGTGGAAATTCGGTTAGACCTGCATAGCCGACCCATGCCGAGCATTGAGTCGGATTTCAAAGAGTTAAAAAAAATTTCAAATCCTAAAAATAACCTACCCACCTATAATTGAATCGTATTCAATCAGTTTTTGGTAAATTATCTTATGACCTGACTCGACCTGCTACTCTACCTTATGTCCATAAGTAACATATAAAGTGATAATAAATTAGGTTAAAAATTATAACCTTGCCTTAATTAGCATATTCCTCCACTAATTGTTGACCTAATTTTGTTTTTTAGCGAAAGAAATTGTTTTCAAGTTAAAAATGTGTCTTCCGTTGAATGAAATCCCCATCTCGATTGAAGGGCTTTCAATAAACCACATCGTCTGTGTATCACTTCCCCTTCCTCCATCACAGATAAGGTTTCCGACATTGCGCCACGTGGCGCCTCCATAGACGAGCCAAACGATAAGGTTTCCATCTAGCCTCTTCTCTGCTTTGTGTGGACATAATGTTTCCAACGTCACTGAGACTCAAATCCAACGTCCACAAATCCCAGAAAACGAACGATGATCAATCTTTGATCGTCCGATCAATTCCCAAAACCAACAAAAAATGGCTTCTCTGAGTTTATATAATTGTTGTGCAGTTGCAAGAAAGATCCTCATTGCGATTTCGAGCTCGAATAAGAAGAAGTAGCAAAAATGGCGTCGTCTATAGTTACTTCGGCCACGATGTCAGCCGTTAACAGGGCCACGCCAGTGCAGTCTAACATGGTTGCTCCGTTCACCGGCCTCAAATCCTCCGCTGCTTTCCCCGTCACCCGCAAGTCCAGCTCCGACTTCTCATCCCTCCCCAGCAATGGCGGCCGAGTCCAGTGCATGAAGGCGCGTAAATTTTAACTTTTCTCTGCAAATTCAACTTCTTTCTGTTCTTAATTGTTTTGGTTAGTGATGGAGTTTGTCTGAATTTAGGTGTGGCCTCCGAGGGGTTTGAAGAAGTTCGAGACTCTTTCCTATCTCCAAGATCTGAGCAGAGAGGAGTTAATCAAACAGGTTGCTTATCTTCTTCGAAATGGCTGGGTTGCCTGCATCGAGTTCGAGTTGGAGGTACTTGATTCCGACGATACCCGCCGGAAAAATCTTGAAGCCATTAAATTCTGCAACTTTTTCTGAGGAAATAAGATGAAAATCTGAGTACTTTTTTGTCTTGCTCTTGTGGTTTTGCAGAAGGGATTCGTTTACCGTGAGTACCATGCATCGCCGGGATACTACGACGGCCGGTACTGGACCATGTGGAAGCTTCCCATGTATGGCTGCACCGACCCTTCCCAGGTTCTGAACGAAGTGGACGAGTGCATCAAAGAATACCCTAATTCCTTCGTTCGAATCATCGGATTCGACAATGTCCGTCAAGTGCAGTGCGTTAGTTTCATCGCAGTCAAGCCAGATTCCTACTAGATCATGATTTCAATGGGCAGCCGAAAATGTAATTCTCTCGATGGCTCTCTGTGCTTCTTTCCGCCATTGTTGACCATTGCTTGAGCTTCTTGAGGAGGAGTTTTTTGCTGCTCTGATGCAGAACTTTTTTTTTTGTGTTTTCTGTTGGTCAAATTTGAATTTCTTTTCTGTTCGATGAAATGGAAGAACTGGGCTGGACGATCCGAGTTATCAAATGTTATTTTTGTTGCTTAAAGAATTATATATAAACCCTTTTTATCGTCGTTTAAACCGTGGAACTCCATTGTAGCAGAGCTTGATCAAACTACCCAATTTCTGCAGAAAATATCACGATCCAAGAACAAAGATGAAGACGAGAAGGTCGGTCGATTTCAGCAAAAAACCAAAAAATATGAAACGAAATAAAAAAAGGTCGAAGAAATCGAGGGTGACCATACTGTGGATAAGTTGGCAGCCATCAATGGTGGGAGAGTGACGTAGATTATACTTGAAATAATGCAAGGAAGGAGAAAAGAAACACCTTATCTTCAAAGCCTATCAGCCACACCTTCTCTTCAATGGTTTAACAACGATAATTCCACTCAGATTGACCTTTTTCGTTTCATAATATCACCAGATAATATCATCTAAGACCCTAAATAGTTGTTGATTCTTAAAGAAAACACACACTCTCGTAGGATGCATAAACCATCATTGAAATCGAGAGTGAATCAAGGATGCATGAAACATCATTGGAATCATCGACCATGTTCTTGTATAGTATTTGCATATATATTTAGAAAATACATGCATGCATTTGGGAGTTTCGACGCTACAATGTTGTTCGTTTTAAATAAAAATCAGCATGACTTGTTGTTGGTCTACATTAAAACTGATTAAGTTTATTAGGGTAGAAAAATCACTCCCAGTGTTCATCTCGAGATGATGTGGAATTGGACACCTCTAGGTCATCATTGGGGACTTGCCACGTTTAATGTTGATCCAGTATAGATCAAAATATGTAGGATAGAAAAACCGTCCTGGGTCTTCATTCTCAGATGATGTGCGATTGGGCATATCGGTAGCTATCTTTTGGGGACTTGGCACACGCAGAAACTTGATAACTTATGTAAATGATAGTAATGATAGGATGGAATAGACAAATCCGATGAGGGATGGAGATTAATGTGCAACCAAACAAGGGTGAATAAAGCCAATGAGAGGAGAAGGGAGAAGAAAGAACAAAGCTTTGTCTACTTTTGATTCACATGTTAGTTTGATGGATTTATTCATCTTCTTCTCTAATCCACAAACCCAACTGCCATTTTCATCCAGACATGAGCTTAGTACGAGACAAACTTCAACGAAGATAGTAGAAAGCAAGACTGTATATCTCTATCAGTTCGTAAAAAACCAAAAATTGTGACTCGACCGAGTTCCTGCAGATAGGTCTAGTTTTTGACGCTCGGGTTGGATTGGAACACCTACCGATAACATGGATGGGCAAAAACAGACAGCACTGTAAATTAGATCGGAATTACCAATTTTCATCGCATTTCAATCCTATTTCTCGAAAATTGTAAAGCTGAAAGCAGCCCTTGCGTCAAAAAAATACCTGAAATCAGAGAAAATTCAATTACACCGGACATCATCAGATAAAACCCGACGGATAAAACTTGACATAAACTAAATTCTGACTCCAAACCCGATTCAAATACTCAAAACCAACCCAAATGCTATAAAAGATAATTTTATTTCACAATTCTGGTTCTAACAAACCAGACCAGACTAGCTAGTACCCACCCGGGAGGAGATGTAGCTCTTTGGTTGCTGGGTTTTCACCATAGTTCTCCTGGAAACTGTTGTTGGTTTAGTTGATTTCTTCACCCAGCAAGAGCAAAGTTCATAAAATTATGTCTTTATCTTGCAAATACTCAGCACAAATATAACATCACTCCATAGATTATCCCTATTTTGTTTGAACTGTTACCGCATGTCATATGACGCCTAGAATGATCCTGAAATAAAAGCCCTCAAAAAGAGAAATAATCTCGGGCATTTCGAATTGGTCGATGCCTTTTAGGATGAAACTGTGACAAAGGTCCAACTGTTCCCCATTTTCGAAGAAATAAGTCTACTTATTTAAAAATGTCTGTTAATGTATCCAATAGTATTTTACGTAGATGTTACATTCAATCAATCGATCATCAAGTAATGCATGGACCGATAATTAGCTGACTACAATAAGAGAGGAATCATAGCATTACTCTATTTTAAAAGAGCATAAACATACTCATGATCTTCCCCATGCCGAGATTATCCAGTCATTTCTGTAACCACCCGTAAATCTACAAAGTTTAGGTTCAGATATAGGTGTAAACACCATTGTTGATTAACTTCAACAAAGTTTCAGATTTGAAGAGCATGTTATCTCCAAGCTCTATATGACATTATTCACCTATATATCTGACGCGATCGAGATCAAATCATTTCCGTTAGACTTCTTTTTGTTCTTCTTCTTTGTTGCCTTATGGGCATGCACTTAATTTTGTGTTTGGTAGATATGGCCTAAGGTGGGCAAGGTATCTGAATCAGTACTTAAATCGGTCTCTCCTAGTTTACTTAATTTTAGATGGGATGATACCCGTCTTCGAACTATTGAAACATAGAGTTCAATTTTTAACAATTTTTTGGAATTTTCAGCAGTAGTACCTTCAGTAGAATATCAAACAATTTCCATCAGCACGACGCCCAAATACAAACATATAATCAGAAGGGGGAGGTGATGGATTTGAAAAGTTTAGAAATCTAGGCTAGAACAGAATCTCGTTTACAAGGCAACAATATGAAACATCCAATTTGGTGCGTTGGCAATATATTCAAAACTATTTCTCAAAATTCAACCATGCTTTCAAAAATTTCAGCCCAAAACTAACCTTAAACACCAATCAATAGGGTTTGATACTCAAATTTCAGCCAAATTTGAAGTTGAATGCTCTTACTATATTATAACTCTGAACCAAATCGACTAAAAATTGATGTTGCATAGTGCAGGAAAGATAAAGAACCATTAGAAGTGTAAACCTACCAAGACCTAAAGAAATGGGTGTCAATTCTGGTTTGGTTGTATGGTTCGATCAATCTCAATTATGGTCAGTCTCATCATGCATACTATGAGTAATAAAAAAGAAGTATAATGCATTGTGATAATCTGATCATTTAGCTGTCATTTACATTTAGCTAAATGATCAATCATGATTACTGGACCTTATCTATCATTTAGCTGCAAATTAATGTTATCATTAGTTATTAATCTTGAAACAACACATGTTATTTAATTTACCTTAATTTTTATTTTTAACTCCAAATTATGCCAAATGTAGCCCATATTCAATAGTATTTGTATATTGTTATATTATCGTTTTAAAAAAAATTGTTGAATCCTGCATCCTCGTCCCAAAAACACTACCTATTTTTTTCTCAAGAAAGAATCTTATTGTTGTGTTCAATTATTGGAGACGCGTATGAATTATGTCGTTTGGAAGAGAGAGAAAAAAGAGAATTGAGACCTTTGGATTTACGTGGTTCGGATCGCCTATTCAACGGCTCTCCTACGTCCACGGCAGCAACAGGTACACTTCATTATATTCGTCAATGTTACAAACAAGCACAGATCTGAGGACTTATCTTTTTCTCCAGACAAAACTCTCTCCTTTTACAGAAGCAGAATCGTGGTAAAAGGCTCCTTGTTTTCAACCTAGAACCAGAGGCCTTCCTGACTTCTCCAACGCTTTGGTGAAAAGCTAAGTCTTCCCCTCCTCTTGGTTTCCTTTCGTCTTTTACTCTCTCTGCTTTCTTTTCAGCTCTCTCACGCACCAAGTCTTCTAACAGAGACTCGGTTTTATAGAAGCTAAAAGATAACTGTAAATCGGTTATCGGAGGTTTAGAGTTTAACTGATTTTAACTTCTCTTCCACTTGCAGGTTAAGTTAAACCAGCTCAAGACTTCACACTTATGATGGTACTTTTTTAGTTAATTAGGTGTAATTTATCATAATTAATTTATGCAACCTTTGAAATTCAAAATCACTTAACCCAATTGTGATCTTGTACATGAAATATTTCTAAACCTTCAAATTTATTATGTAATTAAGATTATATTAAATTGGTTCATGAACGACCATAAAAACTAATTATAATCTACATCTTCATATTCATAATCTCTTGATGGAAGATTGTACAAATAGGATGTGAATTATAATCTATTTCCACTTACCTCAATCTCTTAATAGAGATCTTCAAGAGAGAAAGTGGCTAGTTTAATCATCCATGGCAGGAGATATTTCGATCTTTTTCACACTTGATCTAATTGCTTTAATTTTGTTATTCAATTCAATAATATTGAATATCTCTCTCTTCTTGTCTAGCTGCACATCATTTTATGATTGCTCTGCATATATATATTCCAACCCGACATTACTTCTCAATGATCCGAGAGGGAGAGAGTGTGTTGAGGAAACAAGGTGGCACAATAATTTTAAAGTTACATGTAGTTTGAAACTCTAATCTTATCTGACATCTTGTTGATTACGATCTTTATTACTCTATTTGGATTATGGATCAACATAATGTCTCAATAATCAATTACAGAGAGAATTTATATTCATAGATAGTAGAAATTGGAAAGAAACAATTCTAAGTTTACAACGAGAGAGAGTGTCCGCCTAGTATGAGATGGACATTCAATCCACAACACATTGAATCGTTTTAACTTTCACAGAGAGTGAATGTATTTTTTTATATGATACTTTGGCTAGTTGATACTAATTCGAAGAAAATATGGTAGTCTAGTAATTCTAAGTTTAGCTTCAATTGGACATTCTAATTTTATCTCGCAATATGCCATCATGAATTGATCACATGCATATTAGGTTTAAGGGAACCCCATTCCCAAACATATCGTCCATCTTTCCCTCGTGACACTTGAGAGACAACTATTTAACTAGGTCTTGTGCTAGTTGATGACAGTGATCAAATGGACTTTTCTAAAAATTGTACATGTTATATAAAATGTACCCACATTTACTTTTTTGGGTCTTCGCAGTTCTTCTATGGAGCCCTTCAAGTTCACCAACACACGCAGAAAAAAGGAAGAAATAAAGTATTAGGGCAGCAGAAAACTCCTCCTCAAGAAGCTCAACCACAGATCAACAATGGCCGAAAGAAGCACGGAGGGCGATCGCTACCCGTTGAAATCGAACTTGATGGTTTAGAAGGTGTGCGACACGAGTGAAACTCTCGCCAGGTTCCGATGGGAGATCGGCCAAGAAATTTCCCAACTTTGACCCATTTTCAAACGCCATCCTAGAGGTCATTGTACGGAATTACTCTTGGATCTGCCATGATTGAGACTGAAACTTCTCCTGGAGAAGACAACCACCAGGAACTAAGCAGTGTTCTTGTTCAAGCAACCTTCAAACTAACAAGTCATTGATTCAAGGATGCTTCCATGGCCAGAATTTCTTGTCTTGGGCTATTATGATTTTGAATGTTGATTTGGGCTCTCAGCTTGAAATCCTATAGTTTCATCTTCTTCCCAACCCAAATATTTATTCATAATTTCAGCTCCAAACGATCTCGTGATCGTCATGTTCATCCAATTCTTTCTTTCTATGATATGGAAAGACATTTTCGTTAACATTTCGTACATTTATGGTTGAATTATAAAATTGTATGAGATAGTTGATAGATTCAAGCATCTCATTCATATTGATAATTGAAGTTTTGAGCTCAAATTCATTTGAATCACATGCTAGTGACTAAATTGGAAAACCAACCTTCATCCCATGTATGATGATTTCGATGGAACGAGCTTCCAGCCAAAGGGTCATAGTTCTTTATAAAAAGTAATTATGAAAATATATTTTTTGTAAAAAACTGTTGACATGTGACAAAATTTACTGTGAAGATCTAAATACAATTTTAATTTTGTAATTTTAGTTTACATTAATTTATAAATACAAAAAAAGCTTAATGTAATTTCCAACATATGTTCATCGACCAAGTTCAAATAAAATTCGAGTAATATCAAATTTTACACATAAATTTGTACTAATAGTGAACTGTTAACGTCCACCACTTTCGAATGATATCCTAAATTCTCTGTTTTTTTCTATTGATAATCACATTTCACCGATAACGTTATATTTCGTGAAAAATATATAGATTTTTCTATTTTTAACAATTTAAATTTTATTTCATCGTTTAAAAAAAAAGAACTAATAAAATGACAATGTGGTTCTTGATAGGATGGCGTAGAATTTTATCTTAATCTCTTTCCGGTCTAAACTTATCCACGGAACCAAACAGCCCAGACCAATAAAAGAAAAGGGAATGGCAGAACAGAAATTAAATCGAAGTGACAGGCAATATAGTACTTTCATCGCCAAAATATCAATGGAGTGACTGTCGGCCACGGACCCATCGGCGATTTCCATCACGTGAAAGGGCCCACCTAGAAATCTAATTTCCACGTGGCACTTATAAATTCAAACTCCACCCCGCGGCGGACGGGCGACGGTTAATGGCTGCCACGTGACAAACCGATTTTACAGCTGGCACGTCGCCGCCATGCATGCATGGTCAAGCCGAAGTTCAGATTGCTCATATTTTTTAGTATTTTTATGAATTCAAGGCGAAATTAAATGTTGAGCAGTTGTAGATCTATATTTTAAATAATTATATCAATTATTTATATAAATTCACAATATTATTTTTTAATTTTTAATAAAATTTATAGAGAAGAAAAGAATAGGTAGAAGTTTAAATATTAATTAGTGTGTTTAATACAGTAAATAATTTGACATGAAAAAGATAAAATTAGTAATATTATATAAGCTAATTTACTTTTTATTTAAGCATTTGTCATTGAATTAATTTAGAAGAAAAAAGGGTGGAACGTGACCCTAGGAGTAGGAGTAGGGCGGGGTGGACGTGAAGAAAATAATTCAATAGAGTGAAGTGAACGTAAAAGGAAATAGAATAGAAAATTCTAGAACCATGCAAACGACATGTCGTCCGCTGAATATTGCTCTTAAACCCTGTCTCTGGCGCTGTCACGTCCCTGTCTCTTTCTTCAATCAACTTTCGGTTTCAGAGCCCCCTCTCCTTCTCTCTCTCTCTCTCTCTCACACACCTCGCTGCTATATATATCCTCCTCCGTTTCGACTCTCTCCATTTCGACTCTCTATCGAAAACACCGTCTACCTACATTGAGCTGTGTTGAGTATTTTCGCAGTTTCTACCTAGAAAAAAGATCTTTTTTTTTCTTGTGGTGGTCTGCAATGGAGGTTTCCGACTTAAGCAAGAATCGAAAACGCGATGAACACGGCGACACGCAGGCCGACATGCAGCAGACGAAGCGGGTTCGGCTCGGCTCAGACTCAGCTCTTGACTCGTCGGAGTTGGAGGCGGTGCTTCAAATTCTCGGTGATTCTGACTCGGTGAACTCGTCATTTCATGAACTTGACTCGGTTATCAGAAGTTTAGAGGAAGAAATTTACGTCCCCCAGCCAGGAAATGAAGCGACAGAGAAGCTCGGCGAGTCTCCGGCAGATCTCCGATATCTCCTCCGAGCGTCGGACGACGAGCTTGGAATCCCGGCAAAGGTTGAAATGGCCGAGGAGGACAAGAACGAGGTCTTGGATTTACAGTCGACGAGTTCATCGCCGACACCCGGTTTCGAGGGGAGTTATGGGTTTCCCGGCGAGATTTCCGGCTACGATTTGTTTGATATTGGAATCGGCGGCGATTACGGTGGGTGGTCGAGCAACGACGATGATCTTACAAACCGAGATTTCGTCGCTTTGGATGGTCTGTTTGACTTCTCTGGTTCAGCATCGGAAATTACGTTTCCGACTAAATCCCTGTGGGCGTTGTAATTAAGGTCTAAACACGTAGTTTTTGTCACGAGAACCCGGTCCAGTCTATTAAGAGGCAAATATAAAGTGAAGTAAATTACTTCTTTGAACTAAATATACAGTGGTAATAGATATTTTTATCTTTTAAATTTGTTAATTAATATCTTAATTTTTAGAGTAACGTAAGATTAACTTCTTACTATATTTTGTTGTTGTATAGGTTAGGAAGTCGAATTATCTTTAATTTACTTAAATTATATTTAATATATTATAATTAAAAAATTATTTATTATATTAATTGTATATTGACAAATTTATATGTAAAATACAAAATATAATATGAAAGTAAATTTATCATAATCATAAATTTCATTATAATTCTAAGAGAAAGTGTTTTTTTATGAATTTTAACAAAGTTAGTCTATTTAATTAATAAATTTAATCAATAAATAGTAGTGAAGATGTTCAAAAATTCTAAATTTATGAATATTTTTATTTTTATGAAGCTAAATAAATTAAATAAAAATATCAATATTTTTTATTATTTATTAATAAATCATTTAAATTAATCATATTAACAAAAAAATGTATCATCTAAATGCAAATTGTATTGGATAACACAGAAATCATATTAACCAGCTTGAATTAGCCAAGCATAGAAATCAAAGCATTATAACACAGAAATGCCATAAAAATCAAAACTTTGAAATCGTGAATTGCCTTCCCCTGGACGCCATTGCTGCTGCCAAATGACAACCCTAAATAGCTTGCTCTTGGAGCCATTTCAGCCGCCGGAGAATCTGCCATTGTAGAACACACTTTAAGCTGGCTATCAGGACTGCAAGGGAGAGAAAGAGGGAGAGAGAAAGAGGGAGAGAGAGATGACCAGCAAAACTGGAGGTCGAAGTGTTCGTTTCAACAAAGATTTGAGAAGCTGGCGAAGTGGGAGAGACTGGTTTTCCTTCACCAAAACCTTGTCTTGATCAGCTAATTACCAGAATTAACTTCATATAATTCCAGAGAGAGAAAGTAATCTAACCCGAACAAGAACCGTCTTCAACATAAAAGTTGCAGAGAGAAGGGAGCCGAAGAGCGAGAGTGGCGTTAATGAGGAAGGAACTGAGAAGCGAAGTGTTATTCAGAAGAAGGCAGAGGCACGGCGGCTGACTGGAGTAGAGCTTCCGGAGCCCGTCGCAGCAGTGCTCCGACGGGTTTGAAGCAACGGCCTGCACGAATGGCACGCACGGCAGCAGAGGGAGTATCCGGACAGTGCAGGGTGGCGGCGGAGGTTTAAGGGAGACGGCGGCGAGGAAGAAGAGAGAGAAAATGACTGGAAGAGGAGAGAGAAAGTGAAGAGAAGGCATAGCTGACGATGGAGGAGGAATGTAAGCAGTAAGCGTAGTGGGTGTGTTTTTCTAGTGAGGGAATGGCTTCCATTAGTGTGAACTTTTGCATGCAGTTTGCATGAAAAATTTCAGGCTTTATTCTTCATGAAATTTTTGCTCTCTATCTCTCTCTCTCTCTAAAAACACCCATAATTTTCGTGAAGGAATGTTTTTGCATGAGCTTTATGCTTCACCATGTATCGCTTTTAACGTAAAAATGAGTGTAGTTAATCCTTTAGAACTGCTTACAGACAGAGTCGAGTCGAAGATTACTCGAATTTATTATCAGAATTACTCAAAAAATGTGCACTTTCTCGTATGCGCATGTAATTGTCGAATTGCATGGAAATATGAATCTCTCTAGATACTATTCATTCTCACATCTGAAGAGGGTTATCGGATGTGTTTGTCGTAATACTTGATCATAATATGAATAACATGAATGATATACGATTAAAGTTTATACAACGGGATTTCACGTGTACTATTTATTAACTATGATAATTATTTGAATAGATACCAATTTACTGCATAAACTTGTTGGAATTTTGAATAAAGTAATTGGTACCCTTTGGAATTCAAAACTCTCAACCACATTATGGTCTAGTATGTCAAAGGTTTCTAAAACCATCAAATGCATTATATGAAATTTAAGATTGCATTTACATGGTTAATGAATACATGAAACTTCCCATTAATTCACACATCTTCATATTCATAGTCTCTTGATGGAAGAGCCTATAAATAGGAGGTGAATTTGTTGTTTGAGGATCAATCTATTTCCACCTATCTCATAGAGAAATACACCATCATTGAGAGATAGAAAGGATTAGTAGAGATCTTCAAGAGAGAAAGCGACAATCTCGGTTTAATCATCAATGGCCGGAGGTAACTCGATTCTTTTCCGCACTTGATCTAAATGCTTTATTTTGTTCTTTAGTAAGCATGTTAGATCGATTTCATTATTTAATCTAACAAAACTATGATAAAAAACAGCAAAGCTAGTCCATGAAAATATGTCAAATTTGCTCATCTTTATTATTGAGTCATTTTATCGAACAGTTGGTGGGCGGAATTTCGGATTTACTATAATTACTAATGACTCAAAAGATTTTATCCAAGAATCTCTCATTCTCTGATTTCCATTCACCATCCATATGAGTTCAAGTCTAAATCTGAGTTACATTTCAACCATTAATCAACTTCAAAGAAGTGTGTTGAGTATTAATCTACTCACCCAAAACAATTTCTTTATGTCTATATAAAAAAAATGCTTAGTATATCCTTTGAAATGAAAGTAAATCACATTTAACACCAACCACAATAGATTCAGGTTGTATTTAATTTAGATTCGTACCAAGAATCTTTGGAGAATGAGTTATTTTTCAATCTATCATCCTGTTCTAACATTGAAATTTGTACCTTCATCCTAATCATGCTAATGGTATTCACTAGAACACTAGATACTCTTTCAAAATGAATATTTAGTAGTTTGAACATGTGTGTTTAATTGTACAAAACTACGGAAAGAGTCAACTCTTACTATCATAAGGGTCATCTTAAAATGTCTAAAAATGAAGTAATCGACCAAAATCACAAAAAAATCAACTAAAATCACAAAAAGATAGACCGAGATCACAAAGGGTCGACTGAAACTCTAACAAACTCAACTTTCTCTCTGATGAGCAATTGAAAAGTGTTGACTGAAATGCTCAATGGTCAATTGAAAATCTCATCAAAGCTAAATTAAAAATAAACAGAAGAGAGCTCAAAGAAGTAATATTTCAGCTCGAAAAAAAACGACGAGAAAGCACTGCTAAATTTTTTACTCACACACAGAAGGATTCACTTGAGATTTATTTTTATTGTGTGAGATTGTGCGAATTACAAAATTATAATCGAGTCGATTTCAAGCAATTTATTATTCTGAGAGAAAATTATAAAGTGAAGATGACACCTTTCAAATAGAATATTCGAGTGAAGTAATTAGGGTTGCCTTGTTTTAATTTTAATAAGTCAGATTTTGGGTTCGTTTTGTGTTGTAGATAACTAAATTGAAAGTCAACCCGATTTTTAAGAGAATAGCAGATTGAGTTCGTGGTTCAAGTTAGGCCTTTCAAAACCGACTTAACCCAACTCAAAATAGACCGAGGAGGAGAGGAGAAGGAACAAGGAAGTGATAGATGGAGGGAATGGTTTAGAAAAAAGTGGGATTTTGGAGGATTGTTTGCGTAAGAAAAGGTAGAAGAGATTGAATCAGATTAGTGATTTGGGCGACGCCTGCACTGTCATAGTTTGAGAGTTGTTATCCGCAATGTTGAGGTAGTTCATTGGGATATCAGGTAAATGCTTTATATCTCTGGGCCGCTGAGTCACCGTGATTTAACCCTCTTACAAATTGTCGGGCCGGAATATGAGAGCTTTTGGGATAAGAGATTTTATCTTTTAGATACAAGATTAGTGATCTGGGAAAAATAGAGAAATTAAGAGAGAGACACTGTGAGAAAGAAATAAGGAAAATGAATAATAACTAATTAATATTTAGTATCATATTATTTCTAGGAGCAAAACTTAAAAATTCGATCCCATCTACAATATCATCCGACGTTACTTAATAAGGCCAAAGATAATGGCTATGCTAAAAATAGAACCGCTGTGGAAAGACGGAGAGATCCGGCTCCCAATGGAGCGGGTTGAATTATGGCTGCCGGTAGTCGCCCGGAATCTGGAACGTTTCTTTATATGAATTCCTAGCTTCTTCTGGTCATGGAACTCTCTCGCCGGAGCCGGCACCTGGTTCAAAGATTCCGCCGGAATCTTCATTCCATCTTCGCCGGAGGAGCACGAAATAGGAAGAAACAGAGCGAATAGGAGGGTAGCTGCGATGATGAAAAAGGAGATTCTGCAGCNATTAAAATTTAATACATTAAATATACTTTAATTACATGTGTTAGTGTTTGACACGTTAGCATGCACAATTAAAAAGTATCATAAAACAATAAATGCAACATTACTCAAAAATCAAATATAGGTAGAATCTATCTAGCTTCCGCCGGCTGCAAAGCAAAGAATATCACCAATCGTGCATCGATTGAGCATTCATGGCCATAGATTCGGCCTGTTACTGTTCATAAGCTGTAAAAACTTCCACCATGTAATTCCGAAACCCGAGCACCTGAAAAAGAGATTCAAGAAAATGAGACATTGATCCTAAATGAGACTATCGACAGATACAAACTACCAACGATGTAAAAATTTTTAACTTGTAAGTTATGATAATTTAATCATTTATATCGACTCAATAAAAAAATATCTAACAATAAAGAAAGAAAGGCATATACAAAACAAAAAACCGTTAAAAATCTAGGGTAACGGCCTCCAAAGCATAGAGCACATGCTAAGGAGCAATAGGTTTTCGGTCTCTCGTCCAAACCGACCTGAATCGAACCACAGCCACTTGGTTTGATGCTTCTCACTAATAAAATCCTCGAGAGCTTAGCCCTTTGGGAAAAGGTTCAAGAGAGACACAACACAACAATGTTCAAAATAAATCCATACAAGAAGAGAAGAGCCCGACCCGTTACATCAGGCCGCAATTGAACTCTGAAAAATACTTTCATCATAGACTAAACACAATTTGATCCGCGGAAGCCAAACCAGCCATGTCCATTCATGAGGACATCTTAGCCAACTATATTGAACTCGGAGCAAACAAAAGTGTTATAAGAACGAGCTCGGGATGGATCAACTCCAAACAACCAATGATCCGACTAAAACAACAATCTTAGGTCTACTGTCTACTCATCATCTACTGTAGAACATCTATCTATAATCACATCCAAAAAAGGTGAATAAATAAATATGTCCCACATTTGGAGATGACCAAACATAGAAAAATTAAATAGATCCCATATCAATTTTCCAATCCTGGGTAGGTCTGGTGTGACAGATTATGATTGTGGTTGAATATATTAAATGCATCACCTTCTCCTTGAATTGAAACCCTATCTTTCTATGTTTCTTCTCTTGCATTATCCAAATTGGGCAAGCTAACCATTTGACTTTTTTTTTCTAGGCAGAGACATTGAGAAAGAGAAAGAGGATTAGAGCCTAATGACTTATTAAAACAAACTAATAGAGAGAACACAGAAAAGGAGGATCAAACTCCTTCGAGTAAACCCTAATTTTATTAATAAAGATTAAAAATAAATATTTTGTAGTCTCTACTTTGATGGTTTTATTACATTAAATCCCGAACAGGACCAACTAGTCAAGATTGGATTAAGCAGCGTTGAAAGATTAAGACTAAATATAAAATATTAATATTTGGAAAGAAAACAAATGACCACACACGTACGATTGATGTCGATCAAATGTAACACTTACCCACATTGACATCGTTAGGCAGAAAAAGAATAAATTATTTCAATAAATAATTATTGAAGAGCACACATATAAGTTCCACTTAGAGTGTGACAAATTAAAAACATAGCGTACGTGTAATATTTGGCGTTGCATTCAACTCCATGTTACATCAGTTGGTATGAAATATGTTGCCTAATTTGAATCTAATAATATGGTTTGTTTACGGATATTTGTTCGTAATTATTAATAATATGTTATCTTAGTTTGTTATTATTAATAATTATATGTTTTTATTTATTTGGTTAATAGCTAAAAAAGAGAAAAAAAATAATGTTTGCACTAATCAGTCAAAGTTTGTCTCCTAGAAAAGTGGTTGGGCGAACTTTCGTACGAGTGCGCATCACGAAATTCAAACAAAATTTTTAAAATAGTGAATTTCATTTAAATTTAATCCTGGATTTATTATATAAATTATTGAAAGAAAAAGACGCAAACGTTTTAAACAGAGACCATTTATTTAAATATATGAATTATATTTAATTGATTAATTGTGTAAATTTGTTTAATGTTCTTTGCTTAAACAAATTACCTCAGAATCCGTTATCTTACTAGGAATGTACAAATTAAAAAAATTATACGAATATATATAGATGTATGTTCCAAAGTATTTTAAATTTATAGATTTTTATAAAAAAATAAAAAAATACTTATTGGACGCTTAAATTATTTTATATTTAAAATTTAATAAATTTCTTCAGTCAAATTAAAAAACGTCTCCGACTTCCTACATGAATCATCTTTGTTGTTAAAAAGGGAAAATAAAAGGCATGAATCATGAGATAGATGTCTTTTTTGACCAACAAAAAAGCATAATTAAAAAAACATAATTAATGCGACAATTATCATGTGCTAATATATACTCAAGACCTTACCTTAACTTTTGCAATTTTATGACTAAAATCAATGTCCTTGAAGCACTAATCAAATTAAAAAGTTGTATCTTGGCAGGTCCGTGCACGTGAAAAAAATAGCGAAACGGATTTTGGACTCTATATTACACTCGTTTTAGGAGTCAAATTACGAATGAAAAGAATGATATGAGTGCGAGAGATCGACAATTGTTGGAGAGGGTGTTTGGTGCAGAGATGTCGAGCCTCGACGCTCGTTGGAGCCAATTAGCAATGAGGAGAGACTCCGGCTTTGATGATCGGGTTTCCATC
Source organism: Begonia fuchsioides (assembly GCA_003255005.1). Classification (NCBI taxonomy): domain Eukaryota; kingdom Viridiplantae; phylum Streptophyta; class Magnoliopsida; order Cucurbitales; family Begoniaceae; genus Begonia; species Begonia fuchsioides. The sequence goes on from QAOC01006963.1 coordinate 127,065, forward strand.
ATTTTTTTCGTAGACCCGAGATTGTTTAAGATGTTAATTCAAAGAGAAATGAACGAAGATATATTATTCGATAAAAACACATTAAGAGACCTTTTAAAAACAAAGTTAAAAATTACAAATAATAGGGTTAAACCGGCATTATTCTAGAATAATATTCTAGAAGAACTATAAGGTATAATTTCAAACCGCACGTGTTACATTTTCTATTCACGAGATGATTACTGAAGAACTCGGTCGTGGTGGCTAATTTTTTATTTTTTATTTCAAAAATAGATAATTTAATCAAACAATTACAAGAGCATGTGAATATGAATAGTCTAGTTTGACCATGGAACGATGCATCGTCTGGCCACCATCGGGCCACCTTCCGAGTTGATTAAATATTCAAATAATGATCAACTGATTAAATAGTTTTAAAATAAATAAAATATATATTTTATCTTATTTATTTTGGGTTTCTAGTATTTGGATCATATTATAACTAATTTTTAATTTTTTATTAAATTTTTATTAATCTTAAGTTAGATTTTATCAAATTTTAGGTCGAGCTGTATCTCATTTTTAGATTTTTTTTTAAATTCATGATTCGGTTCTAGTTACATAATTAATAAGAATTGAGACCGTATCCAAACCATACTAAGTGATCATATCTCATTCGACTACCCTTATGCAATTGTTTTATTTAAAATTAATATAATATAATAAAATTAAAATAATTATTGTATTAATTATAATTTATTACATTAATACATATAAAAAACATTATATTAAAAATATGTATTTGATATTATTGAAATATTTATTTATTCAAATATCACTAAAAATGTTCTGAACTTACTTCGAACTTCTAACATCAATTTATCAATTTCTCTGTTTATCTCTCTAACTGGCTTCTACAGCTGTTCTGCTTGTCATCAAATCCATTTCCACAGCGAGACATTCACTGATTCGATATTTCGATCTCATTTCTGAAGCAAAACTCCAGGTGTTTGAATATTTAGAGATCGGAAACATCGCCGGAACAGCTCCGGTACTTTTAATGGTTTTACATTCCCCTGGATAAAAGCTTATTTTTTATACTTTTTCAGCTCCCTTTTTCTGTCGCGACTCCATTGACAAGCCCAGGAAGCTCCGACCCAGAGAACCCAGAAGCGGATTTGCCGAGTATTTGATGCCAAATCCTCCACTTGCCAGCCTCTCATTCTCTTAATTTCTCCNTGGTTTTACATTCCCCTGGATAAAAGCTTATTTTTTATACTTTTTCAGCTCCCTTTTTCTGTCGCGACTCCATTGACGAGCCCAGGAAGCTCCGACCCAGAAAACCCAAGAAGCGGATTTGCCGAGTATTTGATGCCAAATCCTCCACTTGCCAGCCTCTCATTCTCTTAATTTCTCCTAAAACCCGTTGACTTTCTAGAAACCTTGGTAAAAGTTTCAAAATTTCTCTCCGCTGACCTCCTCTCTCGCCAGAACAGACTGCCGCGTTGACATTGGGAGAATGTGCTTGTTATTTTTTTAACATTTGAAGCAGATTACGTTGATTTTGGTTCTTTGACTGGTTTTTCTTTCGTTCGAACAAATCCTCACAGTTAGTGAAGTATTTATCATGGTAGATTCCTTTTCCACGTTCACGGTCTGGTTTTTTAGTTTTGGTCAACCTTAGGGGGCTGTAAATTCAATCTTTAATTGCTTCTTCCCCAATCCAAGGAAAGCCCTTTTAGCTGACTTGGCTACCCTTGTTTTACAGATTTATAAACCAGAGATGTCTTCTGGGTTTCAAGGGTTCTTTTCTATTTCTGTAAAATATTTCTAAAACTCACTGTTTTTGCCTCTTCGTTTTGTAATTATTTTGAATTTTGACTCCCCAACTTTTCTCAGATCTCAGCTCTGTTCATCCTGTTCTTGTTCTTCGTGTAAATCCTCTTTGCAATCCTGGTTTTTAAGTCCTCAAGAGCTCAAGTAATTGATTTCGCCATCTGGGGTTCGAAAAAAATTCTCATAGAATCAGTTTGTGAAGAATTTGCAGCAAACAATTCGAAGATATGCGTGGAGGTAGAAGGAAAAGGCAACATATTAAAAGAATCCATGCTTTTCATTGCGGAAAAGCATCCTTCGAAACCGAACACTCTCTCATCGGAGGGCCGGGATTTTCGAGGGTCATTTACGTTAATGATCCTGATTGTTTGGATGCTAATCTTCTCAACTATGGAGGGAATTATGTCAAAACTACGAAATATACACTTGCTTCATTCTTTCCGAAATCGTTGTTCGAGCAATTTCGACGCGTTGCCAATATATATTTCCTTGTTTCGGCATTGCTTTCATTTACTCCGCTCTCGCCTTACTCGGCCGTTAGTAATGTTCTTCCTCTGGTTGTTGTGATCGGAGTTACCATGACGAAAGAGGCGATCGAAGATTGGACAAGGGAAAAGCAGGTATCTAGCCTATATGAAAATTTTACTCATTTATAGCACAATTTTTTTTGTGTTCTTAGTCGTTATGATCTGCTTGTAGAGTACAAGTTTTTTCTCTTTTCATGTTGATTCGCTTGATGGGGATGGTAAATTTTAGATTTTGACTACAAAAGATGAGAATTGATAGAGATTAAATTGTGTTCATTCGTTGATTCGTAATATCTGTAAAAATTCAATCAGGATATCGAAATGAACAACAGGAAGGTGAAGGTGAACTTGGGAGAAGGCGTATTTTGTGACATGAAATGGAAGGAACTGAGAGTTGGCGATATAGTTAGAGTAGAAAAAGACGAGTTTTTCCCGGCCGATCTGATCTTACTCTCGTCGAGTTACGAGGAAGCGATTTGTTACGTGGAGACGACCAATCTCGACGGAGAAACAAATTTGAAGCTCAAACAAGCTCTTGAATCGACTGCAAACTTCCACGAAGATTCAAGCTTCCGAGATTTCAAGGCCGTGATAAAATGCGAAGATCCAAATGCGAATCTATACTCGTTCGTGGGCAGCTTGATGCTCGAAGAACAGCAATACCCTCTCAATCCTCAACAGCTTCTTCTTCGAGACTCGAAGCTGAGAAACACTGATTTCATCTATGGAGTTGTGATATTTACGGGCCATGATACAAAAGTTATTCAGAATTCGACTGTTCCTCCTTCGAAGAGAAGCACGGTTGAGAGAAGGACGGATAAAATCGTCTACTTCTTGTTTTCTGTTCTGGTTTTGATGTCTTTCATCGGGTCGATTCTCTTTGGCATATCGACTAGAAACGACATTGAAAATGGCCGTACGAAAAGATGGTATCTTAGACCGGAGAATACGACAATATTTTATCGTCCCACCGGAGCTCCAGTTGCGGCGATGTTGCAATTTTTGACTGCCTTGATGTTGTACGGCTATTTGATTCCGATTTCATTATATGTGTCGATAGAAATCGTCAAAGTTCTACAGAGTGTGTTCATCAACCACGATGAATTAATGTACTATGCGGAGACGGATAAGCCAGCCCGGGCTCGAACATCGAATTTGAACGAAGAGCTTGGGCAAGTGGAAACGATACTTTCGGATAAAACAGGAACTTTGACTTGTAATTCGATGGAGTTCATCAAGTGTTCGATTGCGGGAACTGCATATGGCCGAGGAATTACGGAAGTTGAAAGAGCTCTCGCGAGGAGAAAAGGGTTGTCTTTGCCTCGGGACGAGACCGAAAACGAAGGAAGTGGTGAAGAATCGACTGAAGGAAAGTCGAATGTGAAGGGATTTAATTTCAATGATGAAAGAATTACGAACGGAAAGTGGATCAATGATCCTCATGCCGATATAATCCGTAAGTTTCTTCAGCTTTTGGCGATCTGCCACACTGCCATACCGGAAATCGATCGGGAAACCGGAAGAGTTTCGTACGAGGCCGAATCCCCCGATGAGGCTGCATTTGTGATTGCAGCTAGAGAACTCGGTTTTGAATTCTATGGACGGACTCAAACGAACATTTCTGTTCTTGAGCTTGATCCTTTAACTGATACGAAATTCAAAAGGTATGCTTTCTACGATCTAATCGCATAATATTTGATCATTTATATTGATATATGATTAAAAGATCAATTTTTTTTTTGCATACTTGCAGATCGTACCAATTTTTGGATATCTTAGAATTTAGCAGCTCGAGAAAAAGAATGTCAGTGATTGTCAGAGACTGGGACGGGAAACTACTACTACTTTGCAAAGGAGCTGACAAGTTTGTAAACTTGATCTAATCGTCTAGCAAGATTTAAGAACTGATTTAGGAACTATGTAATCTTCTTTTTTTCCTTACTTTTTTTATTTTTATTTTTGCAGTGTTATGTTTGAAAGACTTGCCAAGAATGGAAGGGAGTTTGAAGAGGAGACAAAGAGGCACATTAATGAATATGCTGATGCTGGTTTGAGAACTCTGGTATTAGCATATCGCGAGCTCGACGAGGAAGCATACAGAATTTTTCACGAGGAATTGACGAACGTGCAAAACTCGGTGAGTGCAGACCGAGAGGAAATGCTCGAGCAATTATCAGAAAAAGTAGAGAAAGATCTCGTTCTGCTCGGGGCTACTGCGGTTGAAGACAAGCTTCAAAACGGGGTATTTTTAAAGCTTCCGAAAAACACATATCATAACTCGATGCCATTTCGATCGAAAAAACGAAGCAATTTCCTGACATGAAAATGCATATTTATCGTCCTTGCAGGTACCGGAATGCATCGACAAACTTGCACAGGCGGGAATCAAGATATGGGTTTTGACAGGAGATAAAATGGAGACTGCAATCAATATTGGGTAATTAATGCCTATTTTCATGAATCATCTTGAACTTATCTTAAACAACATTGGTAATAATCATTAGTAGAAGTTAGGAGAAGTTTATAGTGATTGAGAGAGGTTACTAATATCGAAAAACATTAAATAGATGTAGAGAGGAATAGAGAAATATGTGAAGGTAGAGAGCCCTCGAAATATCTCAAATTGTGTACGTTTTATTACGTTTAGTTACCAGTAAATCAATAGGATACTTTCTGATCCTGTCGTTATGTTAAAAAATTTCTTCTGCCTTCAGTTTTGCGTGTAGTTTACTCCGACAAGGGATGAAACAAATCATAATAAACTCCGAGACTACCGAAGCTAAATCATTAGAGAAGATGGAAGATAATGCTGCTGCCGCAAAGGTAAAGTCTAGAATTGCCATGTATAGACGCGTATTTCGGTTCTCGAAACAAAGATATTAATCGGTTTCTGTTCGTTTATAGGCTGCTAAGGCAAGTGTTATAGAGCAGTTGAGAAACGCTAAAGCATTGCTTACTTCTGCAAAAATTTCGGGGGCGATGGCTTTGATCATTGATGGGAAATCGCTTACCTATGCTTTGGAGGAGGATGTGAAGGACCTATTTTTAGATCTCGCCATTGGCTGTTCTTCGGTTATTTGTTGCCGTTCTTCTCCCAAACAAAAAGCTCTTGTAAGCCTATGTTCTTTCGATGTTTTATCAAAAAAAGGGTATGAACTTACACGAGAAAATGAATGATTAATCGTTCTGTTGGAACAGGTTACACGACTTGTCAAGGGAAGAACACGACACACGACCCTGGCGATAGGGGATGGAGCGAACGATGTTGGCATGCTTCAAGAGGCTGATATTGGCGTCGGGATTAGCGGCGTTGAAGGAATGCAGGTATACACCATAAATTTTACCGTTTAAAATTGTATAAATTTTTCGTGATTGTTGACTAGTCATTGTTGCGCCACGTTAGTTGGTCAAAGATTTGAAATTTAGACGCACCATTCATTTTCGACTCATAAATTTTAAATCATTATTCAATAAAATATTATAATCTTATATTATTCATAGGTAAGTTCTTGTAAATTTTTCGATTATTCATGCACAGTTTTCCCATATTTTCAGGCTGTCATGTCGAGCGATATTGCAATAGCACAGTTTAGGTTTTTGGAGAGACTGCTGCTTGTGCACGGGCACTGGTGCTATCGAAGAATCTCGTCGATGGTGAGGCTTTTTATCGATAAACAGAAATTTGTTTCGTAGAAATTGTCAGAAATACTCGGACGAGAAACTCATTTTCCTTTGTTTTCACAGATTTGCTATGTTTTCTACAAGAACATCGTTTTCGGCTTCACTCTTTTCTTCTTCGGCATCTTCGCATCGTTTTCGGGTCAATCTGTGTACAATGATTGGTTTCTATCTTTATACAATGTCTTCTTCACGTCCCTCCCGGTGATCGCGTTGGGAGTTCTCGACCAAGACGTATCCGCTCGGTTATGTCTCAAGGTATGTTGCTTTCAATTTCAACCCGTGACTCGAAAAAGAGAAAATTAACAATCTGAGATCTGATTATCTGTTCTGAACTTTTACAGTTTCCTTTGTTATACCAAGAAGGAATTCAAAATGTATTGTTCAGCTGGTTTCGGATTCTCGGGTGGGCCTTCAATGGAGTTCTAAGTGCAGTAATTATCTTCTTCCTCTGCATTTTCGCGATAGAACATCAAGCTTTCCGTCACAGTGGTGAAGTTGTGGGGCTCGAAATCTTGGGCGCGATGATGTACACGTGCGTCGTCTGGGTCGTGAATTGTCAAATGGCTCTTTCGATCAATTACTTCACGTTTATTCAACATATTTTCATCTGGGGAAGCATTATTTTATGGTACGTTTTTCTCGTGATATACGGTGCTATGAGCCCGAATTTATCGACCACTGCCTATCAAGTCTTTATCGAAGCCTGTGCTCCGGCCCCGTTTTATTGGATCATCACGCTTCTCGTCACGGTCGCCACTCTCCTTCCGTACTTCACGTATTCAACCATCCAAATCCGGTTTTTCCCGCTTTATCATCAAATGATTCATTGGATAAGATCAGACGGGCAGTTGGACGACCCGGAATACTGTCAAGTGGTTCGACAACGCTCCATACGACCGACCACCGTAGGTTTCACTGCTAGATTCGAAGAATCAAGGCGGTTCGAAGAAAATTACGAGATCATATCATGACTCGGATTTTACAAAAGTTTTTTTTTTGTACATAGCAACAATAGGAGATAGAGAATTCTACTGCTGCCTGATGACTGAAATAACGGACGATGGAAAGTGTCTCCGAACGGAAAAGTCCAAATCGGGAAAACATGATCGATCCACGGCGATGATCATTGACAATAATAGACTAAACCAAGAGAGATGAAAAATGTGAAATAAGACTGCAATGTTTCTTGATTTCTTAATGTGTATCAAAGTGGATTTATCAATTAGAGCTTGTTTACAATGGTCCGTAATTTCTACGTTTAATAAGCCAATGATCCTTGTTCCATCTCTCCCTAACCATGGCTCGGGTCGATCCACTCTGAAGCCTACACTGATGCTGTGTAGCACGGTTTCGGATTTAGATAATCGGTATCAGGGGGGATCGGTTTGCTTCAATACAGGGATCAGTTCGGGTTTGAGCTTGTCTCAGAATTGGGTCGATTTTAATATCTTATCTGGTCAATTAATTTATGATATTTTTCAGTTTAGTTTGTCCATTAATGATGATTAAAAATCTAAAAAGATTATACTTTTATGAAAATCATTGATTTTTTGCATACCTTAATAATATTGAAGAACAATGTAAACTTATTCTTTGAATTGTTATATTAACTAAATTCACGAAAAATTATACTAGTTTCGCTTATGTCATTAAGATCAATCTATACTCAAGAAAGCTTTCTTGCATTTAAATAAAGGTATAACTTTTTTCCGTACATTTAATTCTTCAATTAAAATGTCAAAAAACTTGTTAAAGTCGGAACTTAGTTGTTTATGCCCAGCGAAGCACACCTCATGGTGGGTCTAGAACCGACCACAGAATTTGTCTCTTGTGCTCAAGCCAGCCATTTGTTTTCCCTAATTTCGAATAAAAATAGACCATATTTATCTAACTTTGTCAGTCAAATGGCTGAGATTTTGATTTCCTTAAAACAATATATAATTAATGCTATGCTTTTGCTGTCTCATTCTAACACGTGCGATGTAGCTTCAATCACGTGTCCCTTGACATTGGTTATTTCTTAGCTAGATACAGTAATTCGTAAAACCTTTTTCATTATTTATTGATTCAAGGGTTAAAACCCAAAAAAAAACCATGGGTTTTGGATTAGCACTCATAAAAAACCTTAAAACTCGAGAAAATCATGGCGGACAGCCACTTGGGGTCAGCGGCCGTCTGCGCTCACACCCAGCGGCCGTCTGCCCCATCTTTCCCTTATAAATTTTGATATAAGATAAGTTCATCTATAAAAAAAAATAAGTAGTTTGAGCAACTAGTGGTAGCATACGATGAGGAATGTTGCCAAAAAAGAAAAATGTAATGAATGAGCGATGGACTGAGGATACGAATTCTGTACAGAGCATACGAGCCGACATACAATGACGTATCAATAGGAGAAGATCAAAGAATTTATGACAATCTTTTACCATTTGATAGTGAATACGATATTGAGATTCAATCGTCATCAAATTGTCCAAACATAGGATTAAACAAATTCGCTAAGGTAGAGATTGTTGAGAAATTTACTTATTTATTTTATTTTTTTCTACGTCGAAAAGTTGTAAAATTTGAAAGTGACATCACTAGCATAAATAGTCACTTAGGCTTTCAGTTTTTTATAATCCAAGAGTTATACGAATTTCTAAATCAATTAAGTTCACGAAAATGTTAACTAAATTCACAATAACCATTAAGATCATTCAGCACAGTAAAAATACAACAGTTCAATATAGTACTCATAGTCATAAGACAAAAGAAAAAAAGTCAACGAAGATGTATCAGGGAAGGGATTTCAGTTTGAATAAAAAAAGTACAGAGCAGCGATGAAGACGATCAAGGCGAGGACTTTGAACCAGACCGGAAAAGCGATGGAAACGCCGATGAAGAAGACCAGTACCAGGAAGAAAAGGCTGAAGCAGCGAAGAATATGGTTTGCCACTATGGATTTAAACCTGTAAAACTCAGCAAACAATAAAGAAGAAAACCCTAGAAGGAGGGAGAGACAAAGCAATTGAAACATAAGAGTAGGCTCAGTCTGAAAATTGATGGAAACAACTGCTATGGCCATGGCGGAAGAGACGTATAAAGCCAAAAGGGAACCTGCCCAGTCTTTGATCTTTGTAGACGAAGACTCAATAACAGCGAGGACTTCCTCTGAATCTTTTATCGCAGACAAAACATTCTTCAACCTGGAGAAAAATCCTCTGATAGAGTTCAGCCAATCCATACCAGCTTCCTTACGATATTTTCTCTCTGAAACAACTTATTTCTCCAAGGATCAAGCTTTGGGCGATGTTTATGCTAGTCTGTAGAGATCAGAGCGAGAAGGCAGTGGGAGTCACAATGCTTTTGATTATCTTTGTTCCTTTTGAGAACCGCAGAAATCGTCAAATGGGTTCAAGTTTAAATATTATTTAAAATCGGGTTGTAATCAAAGGCGCTTTGTTGGTTGCCTGTGTAAACACAAAGCCAAGACTCTAAAAACGTGATCAATTATTTCCAAGTGTAAAAAATAATTATTATTTATCTATTTGTTTGGCAGAAAAATTAATTTTTTTATTATATTTAACTAAAATTTTAGTAATTTTCGACACCGTCAACTCACATCGAACACTAGCAATCTCCTCTCCCTTGAAATTGAACAATTTTGAAAACCCGGCCAAAAACAAACGTGAAAACCGAGAACAAATCATGTTAATTTATGCTCTCTCAAACCTCTTACAACAACGAAGAAGTTGACATAATAACACCTCCGATTCTAAGGTAATATCAAAGAGTACAATATATGGTAATTATCAGAAGACAACCTAGACCCGTCCATTGACGATGCATTCATCTTCATATTAAATTAATTACTATATTATGTTAATGTTTTTGGCTTGGGGCCAATCACCATTCACCACTTTAAAAGAATATTCTAGAATGGGGGAGAGAAAAAGAAAATAGAGGGAAATATAAAAAAAGACCCACATGAGTTTTTGGCGTTAACCTTTGATATGGTTGCATTAACAACGACCCTTTGGTATAATAATCTCAAAGCGAAGCTCAAATTCTTGTAATTTATTTTTTGGCGTCAAAGATGAGGGTTTAAGACCAAACAGCTGGTCAAAAACAGAATATAAACTCGAATAATCTTGTATGAATATTTTTATTTTATTATTTCATGGCATTTAGATTAAAAAAATAGAAAATGGGACTTCATATCATGTAAGTTTTGTAACCATAAATTCAAAACCTAGATCCAAACCCTAGGTACATCCTGAACCAAACTAAGAAAAACTGGTGCACACCCCAAAAATCTGAACTTAACCTAATCATTGAATCACTGTTCCAAATATGATAGAAAATATTATTTATTATTGTTAAAAAATAAAATCATTTCTATTCATATCATTGCTATTCATCTTACACGGAGATTTGGGTGAAATCATCTTAGTTTAGCAATTTTATGTTCAAATGTTGATATAATTGTTATTCTTGCAAGTCTGTGGGTATGAATTATGGTGAACCCTATCTTCAATTTAGAACCATGACTTGATTATTCTATATATCGATGTTTAAATCTTAAAATCCAATTATAACTTGAATTAGATAGAGTGAATTTCTTCTTTACGCGTGGTTATTTTTAGAAAAGATTGTTATACATGATTTTATTCTCTTGGTTTTTCCGTCATTTTTTGGATTAGCATTCCACTCTCAATAATAATAAGTAATAATTATTATCGTAACACTTTTTATTCATATTTAATTATTCATCCATTTTCATGGCTCGTGGTTTCAACATGCCATTAATGCAAAAATCAAGTCGAACAGAATCCTGCATATCCAGATGCTTTCCAATTCTTCAACCGGATGCTTCAACCTCATGAATGCCGTTTGTCCTCAGATCGACGGCATAATCATTCACGTCCAAATATTGATCACAAAGTTTGGGAAAAATTCAAACAAAAAATCTAATATCGTATGCAAATTAGATTCACTGCAAATTACCCTGAATTTAATTAACGAAGGTACTTTTCCGTTGTTCGTTATGCCTAAAAAGGCAGTGAAAGGAAGAAGTGCTGGCTTTACATTGTTATGTAGTTTGGGTTCATGTAGATGACAATGAAAGACTTGCATTTGATCAAAGGTACAAGTATTTTTTAGTCATCTAGTCATATTTATTCGAGGTCAATGACTTTTAACAACAAAGTTTCGTACAAGTCATCATAGGTCGTTGATAATTTATTTATTTGTTTTATTCAAGATGGTCACTTTTATTTAGAAAATAATGCATTAAGTTGATTATTTCTTTAATAAAAAGATTATGACTATGTAACTCAATTGTAGTTCTTCATTAATTATATTATTTATTTAGACAGTATCTGTAATCCAAAATCTAATCCGACCTATCCTTTTTGGATTTATAGTCGATTATTGTCCCGCAAAATCCGCAAAGTCTTAGAGAGGATAATAAATTCGGATACTCAATCTAATTGTCTTAATTCGACTTATTAAATGCTTGGAATCCAATAAATTTAATAAAATTAACCGTCACACGTGTTCTAATAGACAAATTAGGAGTCGAATACGACGATTGGATTAATAAAAATTTTCCAAAAATTTTTCCATGAATTTTGGAAATTTATATTTCTGCTTATTACTTTTAGTCTCTGGAAATACTTCTTTCTCCAAAGTAATATGCCTCGGCCGATGTTTATACCAGTATGGAGGGATACAAATGAGAAGGCGGTGAGATTGTAAATTGGGTTTAAACCAGAAAAACTCAGCAAACAGTAACAAAACCCTAGAATGAACGAGAGACAAAGCAAATGAAACACGAGCAAAAATGAAGCCTGAACTTTGACGGAAACAACTGCTATGGCCACGGTGGAGGAGAAGTATAAACCCAGAGGGAAACTCCCCATTCTTTGGTCGTTGTAGACCAGTATAATAAATCCATGGTTGGGTTCTGGACGCATTTCATGTAACAAGAAAAAAAGTCAACGAAGATGTATAAGGGAAGGGATTTCATGTTCGAATAAAATAATAGAGAGCAGCGATGAAGACCATCAAGGCGATGACTCTGAAACAGATCGGAAAGGGATGGAAACGGCGATGAAGAAGACCAGTACCAAGAAGAAAAGGCTGAAGCAGCGAAGAATATGGTTTGTCACGACGGATTGTAAAACTCAGCTAACAATAAAGAAGAAAACCCTAGAAGGAGGGAGATACAAAGCAAGTGAAACATAAGAGTTGGCTCAGTCTGAAATTTGACGGAAACAACTGCTATGGCCATGGTGGCAGAGAAGTATAAACCCTAAAGGGAACCTGCCCATTCTTTGATCTTTGTAGACGAAGACTCAATAACAGCGAGGACATAGAGTATTTTATTGGATCTTCAGCGTGTTCTTCAAAGATAATCCTTCATGGTGAAAGTTTTTAGTGAGGGAAAGCATGTATTAGCGGGTCATCTTCTCTGCCTTCTGGTCAAAACCCTAAACGACAAAGTCAACAACTGCATGTCCTTTTTTGGCAGGTCTCGAGCGTTGGATCGACAGCAACATCTCCTTTAATATTTTAAAAGTAATAGAATAAGAGAATTATTATTTGTTTTTATTGACAATATATTTTCTCTTAAGCCTTTATACAAATTCATGACTTCTTGTCATTGTTTTTTTTTGGCGCAATAAAGCAACAATGGAATAGAGAAAATGTTACTGTATTCAGCAAGGGGAGAGAAATATCGTTCTCAATTTGAGTTCCAAAGTTCCATCTTTCGTGCTCCAAAAAAATCTACTACGTTTACGGTATCATAGTTTTGGAAGAAGAAAAAATCATAACTTGGGACCTTCGAACACAGACGGAGGCGCACAAAAGAAAGATTCTTAGGTTTAGAACATTAAGTCTAGGGACGTGACATCAAAAGCTGATAAAATACATACTAGAAAATAAATAAGATTCTTGTACAATGGAAGATGGGTTTAAAAAAAATGACCACGTTGACGTTAAGATTATAATTGTTAATTGAGACATCACAAACAAGTCTTTGTTTTTTTTTTATTCAGTACACATTTCAAAGGAGGATTTTGCCTGTCGGATTTCGTTGGGTCAAAAAATTATAATTATATTTGAAAACAATTCATGATATCTTATTATATGTCTGTGCGTAGAGGAACTGACTATCCAAACAGTCGTGATTTATTTCATAATCTTGGGTCATCTCTTACTCCTTTTATTTATTGAGTATTAAACTCAATGAACAAGGGTAATAAAATCCTATTAGTTTTTTATGGTAGACTTCAATTAAATTTTGAAAGGGCAAACGATCACCAAATTTACTGTGTGACCTATAAATTTTTATGCTTCGGATGTCTAGTTTCCATTGGTTAACATTTTAAGTCATTCCAAGCACTGTGGAGAAAGTAATGGTTGTTTTAGTAAATAAAGATAAAAAACATTATTAGAGGAAATTTTAAAAATAAATAATATAAGAGTCACTATTTGATTTAATTTTTTTTTAATGTTATTTATGTCACTTTGTATTATAAATATTGTCTGAATAAAATAAAAAAGAGACAAGAGTACACAAGTTATTCTCTCTTCTAAATTTTGTTCTTTCTCATCTCAAGAAACTCTGTTTTTTCAAATTCTGATTTCTTTCAAATTGGTATTAGAGCTATATCAAATTATGGGAGCTCAACATTGTGGCAAATGCTGCTGTCACGACTCACCAAGAAAAATTACGACAATTAGAGTATTAAATGCGTGTTTTATTCGATGCAAAAGATGCGTGAGAAGTAATCAAAAATGGCCACGAGGAGCAAAAAAATATTGGTTCTTCCACAACGAACCAATCGAAAGCATTGAAAGAAATGAGAATGAAGGATAAAGCTGCTTTCTATCTCTTATTTCAAGCAATAGATGAGTCGAGTTTTGAGAAGATTGCTAGTGTATCAACTTCGAAGTAAGCATGAGATATTTTGCAAAAAGTTTTCAAAGGTGTCGATCGAGTCAAACAAGTGCGTCTTCAAACTCTATGAGGCGAGTTGGAGGCCATGAAGATGAAGAACTCGGAAGATGTATCTAGCTACGTTACTCATGTGCAAACAGTAACAAATCAACTCCAACGAAATGGACAAACTCTTGCGTATGCAAGAGTTTTGGAGAAAATTCTCCGATCATTGACAAATAATTTTGAGAATGTCGTATGCGCAATCGAGGAGTCAAAGAACTTGGAAGAAATGTCCGTCGATGAACTTGTGGGCTCTCTTGAAGCGCATGAACAACGAAAGAAGAAAAATAAAGAAGAGGTCTTAGAGGAGGCCTTACAAACAAAGATGATCGTCATGGAGGACGAGGTGTTGTATGCGCAACACAACCAAGGAAGAGGACGTGGTCGTGGAGGTCATGATTCCGATCCAGAAGAGGTCTTGCTCATAGAAATAAGTATGAAAAGAGAGGAAAAATGAGCCAACAAAATTGGCTTGGACGAGGCTGCGTTCATGGAAGATGTTGTCTATCAAATTGTCCAAATGTCGAATGTTACACTTGCTGCAAATATGGGCACTACACAAATGATTGTTACTCCGAGAATGAGGTAGAAGAAAACGTGAATCTGGTCGTGGAAGATGAGAACAAAGATGTTGGTGTTTTAATGATGGCCTATTAAGGCTATACACTAAATAGCAATATGGTGTGGTACGTCGACAGCGGTGCTACAAATCATATATGTTGACACAAATATCTTTTTGTTGAATTGTATCATCAAGATAAAGGCTTTCTTTGGCACACAAGATGTGTTGGTTTCATGTGTTTAATTTTCTACTATAGGCTTCTAAGTTAGAACATAAATAGTGAATCACATCGAGCGACTCAGTAAAATCTAGACTTATATAAATCTATCAATTAACCATTCTGCAATTTTGCCTCAACATTGCAAAATTTTTATTAGTGAATGGCGCATTAAAGACTATCATTTTATACTTATGTGAATATGTTTTTATTTCAGTTATTCTAAAATAAAAAATATACTATCATTTTATACTTATGTGAATATGTTTTTATTTCAATTATTCTAAAATAAAAAATATTTTAGTGACATTATACTATTTTTTATTTGGTAAATTAATTTAGAATTTATCATTGTGGGATCGACATTAGGGGTGGGCGTATCCAACCCAACCCGTCGATCCGATCCGATCCGATCGGATCGGATCAGATAAGGTATTCGGTATATGTATAAAAAAATCCATCAGAATGTCGGATTGTTATCGGATTAAATCCGATAACATCCGAATCCGACCATCGGATTTAATCGAGAATAGGTAAGGCTCTACGACTCTAACCCTTACTCCCGGTAACCACATCGCCCGCCCAGAGCCGACAAACGCTCGCAAGCCTCCGTCCGAACTCCGAAGATCGATTTAACTCCGAACGCGGAACAAGGGAGAGGGAGACAAAGACGGAGATGAAGAATTTAATATGCTTGATCTTTGATGTTGAATTTACCATGCTTGTTTGATAATTTTTGATATTTGATAGAACGTACTCTACATTATATTAGTTTCGTTGGATTTTGTTGGATTTCATTATCAATATTCGGATATTGTCGGATTTGGTTTGGATTTTATTGCATTCTGAAATTAGTTTTAGTTTCTGGAATTTTAGATTTGTTGGATCATCGACGAGATTCGGGAAGATTTTTTTGGCAATCACTTGGATCCAATCCGATCCGATGCGATCGGATCTGTCGGGTTCGGGTCGGATTCAGATTCAGGTGTTTTCGTTTAAAAGGTGTTATCGGATCAGATCCAATAATCCGATAAAATATCGGATTTACAGCAATCGGATCGAATTGATCCGATCTGATCCGATGCCCACCCCTAATTGACATGCACTTGCTTGTCGTGGTGAAAAATAAATCATTGATAGTAGCATAAGTAGGAAATAGCATACATAGCATCCTACCCTTTCATTGTACATATGACCCGTGAAATACATATTATTTTTATTAAATAAATATATGATGATATACTTTATAATTGTATATAAATCTAGTAATTAAATTCCAAATAGGTATTTATAATTGTATCATGCATGAAAATACTAACTATTGTTTGACAAGCAGCTGCAGTTGCCGCCATGAATTCAGCTTCGCATGATGATAGAGCTACAGTCTTCTGTTTTTTAGAGCACCAAACAATCAGATTTATTGAATAATAGAACATCATACCACTTGTGCTCTTACAATCATCAACGTCTTCGGCCATATTGCTATCGCTATAGCCAATCAATTTTCCATCTCCACCTTTCTTGAACACAATGCCGAAATCTATTGTTTGTTTCACATATGTTAATATGTGTTTCACTGCTTGGAGATGGTTCTGTTTAGGTGCCTCCATATACCTACTTACGACACTAACATAATAAGCTAAATCAGGTCGGGTATGGATTACATACCTGATACAACCAATGAGTCGTTTGTATTATGTTTCGTTGACAGGATCTCATTCTCATTCCTTTGTTAATTTCAATTTTTCTTCCATAGGGTGATGCGATGGATTACAATCACTCATCTATGCAATCTCCAGAACCCTTTTTGTATACCATGTCTGCTTTAAACAAATGTCATTATCATAATTTTGTACCTCAATGCCGAGATAATAATGAAGTGATCCAAGATCACTCATATCGAACTCTTTTATCATTTGTTTCTTGAAGTTTTCAATATGTTTCTCCTTTAAGTCAGTAATTATCAAGTCATCGACATAGACTCGATAATTAATAGTTCATCGTTGCAGATTCTCTGGTATACTGATTGTTCTTGAGCACATCTATGAAAATTCAAATTCTTCATAGATTGATCAAGTTCGTGTATTCCAAGCTCTTGGTGTTTGCTTCAACCCATACAGTGTCTTTTGTAATTTGTACACAAGGTGTTCTTTTCCTTTGCATTCGAAACCCTCAGGTTGGTTTACATAAACTTCTTCCTGTAAATCACCATGTAAAAATGCTGATTTTACATCAAGATGATGTACCTTCCAATCTCGTTGTATTGCGAGAGCAAGTAGTAGCCTCACGGTTTCCAATCTTGTCACTGGTGTAAAGACTTCATCGTAGTCGACTCCATGTTTTTGCACATAGCCTTTTGCTACCAATATGGCTTTGTGTTTGATGATGTTTCCTACTGGATCCTTCTTCTATTTGTAAATCTCCTTCAAACCAATGGATTTATGCCCATTCATGGGTTCTGTTAGCACTCACGTTTTGTTGAGCTCAATAGAATCAATTTCTTGTTTCATATCATTTTTCCAATTTCTGTTGCCAATTGCTTCACTGAACTTCTCTAGTTCATCTGCAGCTAGCATCAATTGTTCAAAATCAATTTCGAGTGGTTGAGTTCTTGCATAGATTTCTGTGAGCGATCTGAATCCTCTCACTGGAATTGAATCGTAGCTCCCTTGAGAATTTCCAGAAGATGTTTGTTGTGAGGTAGCCTCTAAAGAATTACTTGTTGAAGTATTCAATGATGAATTTTCTCTTTCTTCATCTACGTGGCGCATTGGTGAATCATTCATTTCTGACCTTCCATGCTAGTCTACTATTATCGAGTCATCAACAAAATCTTCTCTGGACGGTTCATCCCAATTCTACCTCCTGTTTTCTTCGAATACAACATCTCGACTCACTATCTTTCTCTTTTGCTTTAGGTCATAGAGCCGATATGCTTTTGATCTCGGTTCTATTCCCAAATGAACTGTAACAATGCTTTTGTCATCAAGTTTTGTTAAGAGAGGAGATAGTACCTTAGCATGAGCAACACAGCCGAATACTCTAAGATGCTCCAAATTTGGCTTTTTCCATTTCCAAATTTCATAAGGAGTTGCACTTTTGATTGTTCTGGCAGGTAATCTGTTAAGAAGATATACAACATGTCTAACAGCTTCTCCCCACATATATGCCGGTACAGACATTGTTTTCAACAATGCTCTAGTTGTGTCAAAAATTGTGCAATTCCACCTCTCAGCTACGCCGTTTTGCTGTTGAGTATAGGGTGCTTTGAAGTGTCGCTAAATCCCTTCATCTTCACAGTAGCTTAAAAACAGTTTTGAATTGAATTCTCTCCCTCGATCGGTTCTGAAAGTTTGAATTTGATGCAAACTTTCACTTTCAACTTGTGCTCTGAATTTTATGAATACTTCAAAGGCTTCATCTTTCCTCTTTAGCATGTAAGTCAACATAAATCGGCTAAAATCGTCTACAAGCAGGAAGAAATACAGATTACCTGCTTCTGTAGGTGGATTGATCGGCCCACATAAATCACCATGGATTAGCTCCAAAACTTTGCTACTTTTGTGAAGCGTTTCTCGCGGGAAAGGTGTTCTATTTTGTTTGGCAACAAAACACCCTTCACACACCTGGTTTGGGTGATGGATTTTCGGCACTCCTCGGACCATCTCATTCATCACCATATTTTCCATTACTTAGAAATGTTGGTGACCTAATCATGTGTGCCATAGCCATGCTTCTTGATCCAATTTGACCGAGAGACAAACACAATCGACAGTGTGTAGTATTGTCTTGTAAAGACGATTTTCTGATCGTCGCACCTTCATGAGCAAGTTTTCCCTCTTGTCGTAAAGCTTCAAATACTCTCCCTCGAGTATTGCTTTGCATCCACCCTCAGTTGCTTGACCAAAGCTCAGAATATTACTGCGTAGGCTAGGTATGTAATAAACATCGGTGATCAACCGATGTTCTTCATTCCTGCAATTAGATAATTGTACATTTGCCTTTGATTGTCACCATGAAATTGTCTCCAAAATGAACTCGACCCACGATGTTGTCATTAAGTTCAACAAAGCAGGATCTCCTACCTGTCATGTGGTTACTGACACCGTTGTCAAGGTACTACATTTCATTTGCCTCTCAATTCTGCTGCGACAGTGATTTTTCTTCATTGAGGAAGAACATGTCACACAGCTCCTCCGTGTGATCCGCCATCAGCAGAACAAGTTCATCTTCTTGAACGAGATTCACTTTCTCGTCTCTTTGCTTTGGACTGGCACTCAAAAGCATAATGTCCAAAATTTTGACAATTAAAACATCTTATATGCGACTTACCTTTTTTGTTGTTGGTTCCTCTATCAACTTCTTGCCGCGATGTATTTGATCTTCTGTCTTCACTTGTCCCTCGTCCACAGCCTCTGTCGCGTCCTCTTCCTCGCCCTTGCCAGGTAGTACCAGAGGAATTCTGTCTCTTGTTTTTTTCGTGATCACTGCTTGCCTCCTTTTATTTGGCTTGCCAATCACCAATGGAAAGCAAAAGTTGACTTTCTTGAATAAATTTATTACCTCGATGCCCAATTCTTTCTTCATAAGCTTTCTGTCTTCATATTGCTTCCTCGAACGACATTGTCTCAATGTCGCAGTATTGTTCAATTGATGCAACCAATTGAATGAATTTGTTTGGCACAGAATCAAGAAGTTTTCTCACAAGTGCAGCATCTTCCAAGGTTTCGCCCAAGTTACTGTACTTGGTCGCTATGCCACTCAATTTTCCAGCAAACTCATCGATTGATTCATTTTCAGCCATTTGTAAGACGTCAAAATTACTTTTCAACGTCTACAATTGGGCCTTCTGGACGCGATCAACACCTAGATGTCGCATCTTTAAAGCGTCTCACACTTCCTTGGCTGTCTTCTTTTGAGCTACCTGTAAAAGAATATCTTCCGGGGGGCTTGAAAAATAAAAGCACGGGCTGCTTTACCTTTCCTTATGTCTGCAATCTCTCCAAATTCAACTGCTTCACATATTCCCTGTGCATCCATAATCGCATCCATTTTGATTGCCCATGTTGTATAATTTGTCGATGACAAGAGTGGGCATTTGAACGACACGATGTCACCGTCTATTGCCTCTTGTTGTGTGTTGAGTGCCATTGGCCCGTATCTCAGATATTTTGGCATAAAACGACTTCGCTCTGATACCAAATGTTGTTCGTTGGAACTCCAAAATATGTTACTTGAGGCAGCTCGCCGGGAAATCACAAAAAAAAAAGCAAATGGAGAATGATAATTTGAGAGGAAAAAAACGTCTTGGATTGCAATTTTCAAATAACCTTACACCTTTTAAATAGACCTAGCAACGTAACTCCTCATTACCCATGGCTCGGAAGTTTCAACTTCCATTAACCACTACTTTCATCTACCATTAACACTAACTTTTTTTTACCACTAAAATAAAACTCCCACCAACTTACATCACTAAGACTAACTTCCGTTCACTTTCATTTACCACTAGATGAAAATTAACTTTCGGTTATCACTAAGGAAAAACTATTTTCCACTACTTGGATTACATGCATCAACTTCCGCTTCCGCATAGTTAGATTCAAGTGCTGTCTTTTTTCACAAATGTTCGCGATTGGCGAAGATGTTGTAACACGTGGCTTTTTAGATTGAATAACATGTCAATATTTATAATAAATGATTTTTTATGCAGATGATTTTGTTAAACTAAGAGTCATGTTGATAGAGAATTATCCTTTAATTTTCTATTTTAAATTGAGGTAATTCTAAAATTACATTTTTATTATGCATAACATGTTAAAGTATGATTAATACAATAAATATTATTAATATTTAAGTTAATTTCACTTGGCATCATGAAGGTCTTAACTTTAAAGTGCTTTTCCAAATCCTTCGAATTTTTTTTTAAAACAATACTTCAAATTTTTTTATTTCTATACACTACCTTCAGCTTTAAAAAATTTATCGCAATTTAGTCATTGTCTATCGCTATCCCGCTCTCCTAATTTAAAATTCTTTAAAATTAAATATTTAACTTAAGCTTAATATGCAGACTTGAAAATTAAGTTAAAACTTGAAATTCAATAAAAAAATTTGAAATTAAATTAATATTTACTGAGAGATATGATTGGTGGACTACAAGGGAATATTATGGTTGGAAGGCCGGCAAACAATAAAAGATGAAATTGATGTTAAGAAACTTTAATTGCGATGGTGGTAGATAATATATTGAAAGATTTGAGGTTTAAGTTCTTAGAAAAGTTTGTTCCGAATGTTTAAATGTAAACACCCTAAACATTCATTGTGTTAAATGAAGTTAACCCTAAATACTTCTATTTATGCTACTTTATCAAAACCAACGAAATTTTTACACATCAACAGATATAACAGGTATGATATGAAAGTAAATCTATAATTACTGTTTATTTTATCGACAATGGTAAAGAGAAATAAAATCAAACTAATAAATAAAATTCTGATTAAAAAATTAAATGCGTAGCGAATTTCAATTTTAACTAATGATAATCAACACATAATCTAATCCCAGTAAATTCTTATAATCCATTCAATACCGAAAAACTCTTCACTATCTTAATTTCATTTTAAACTGATCTTACAATAAAAAATCAGATATGACAATCATCATGTCTTTTATTGAAAGAGAGATGCATCTCACAATAATATAACTCTAGAAACAAAAAGAAGAGGGTACGGGTCGGTTCGGTTATTTGGTTTTAGTTTAAAAATCAAATACCAATATAAACCCAAGTGTCATTGCCAAATCTAACCAAATATTTCAGGTCTTGGTTGAAAAAATCTAGAAGTCTTCTTCGATTTTATCTTCTTTTCTTTATTTCTTTTCACCCTTCTGCGCTAGAGAGATAAGACATAAGGATTTGACTTTATATTCATAAGTTAGGTTGATGTACTTATAAAATTTTGGTATAACGAAAATCATTGGTGTCGATGCCCTTCGATTCATTTAAATACTTGGTCTTAAAGTATAATAAATTTGTGGCTACTTATGATTATACATGTCATATTTCGGAAGACGGTCTTAAAATTATACATAAGAGAAGAGGGAATGCAAGGTTTAGCTAATTAGCTCAGAGCTGTATTAGACTAAATGCAAAAGTTATCTACATGCTTTAGGAATCGATAGAGAATATTTAATTCAAATTATGTTTTGAAACTAATAAAAAATATAATATAAAGAAAACTTTCCAGCTTCTTATTTCTTGGTTGAGATGATCGTTTAGAATCTATAGAAACCCTCTTGACCTCAAATCGGTATACTCTCGTGCTCTCTTCGTCGTTTGACTTTGATTCGAGTTATGCATAAATCTCAACAAAAATATAAAATAATTTCTTGAGATGGCACCGTTAAAATTAAAATTTTATTTCAAATATTTATAATTTTTCTTAATAAATGAAAATATGTCAAAAAGTTTGGTGGTATTATATTAACATGAATTTTATCTTGATGTTTTTTTAATTTCTAAGTCAGCCTAGTGACGTTTTAGAATCAACAAAATGACTAGAAAAGAAAAGAAAAGAAAATGAAAAATATAAATAAAATTAAATAAATATCCCTTGAATATTCTAGCATTGACCAACTGGTTGGTTTGTCGTAAATTCAAACCTAGGTACAATCAGACAATATTTCTAATTATCGTCAAAGACAGAGTTTCAACGAAAGAGTAAAATATTTAGCACACTATCATAAACTATATGCTAAAATTATTTTTATAGTAACTAATAAAATAACTATTAAATAAAAAAAAATCCACGAATCTAGCAATTTAATTATAAAGTGTCATTGGTGTGTCCACTTCTGGAACAAAAAAAATACGTAACAAATGATTGATAATGAGTTATTTAACAAGTGAAAATACGAATATATTCTCGAAAACACCATCGTATAATGTTTAGAATATGTCATGAGTTTAGCGATCGAGATGTGTTCAAGCGAAGTATGTTTCTCGGCACCATCCTCCGAATCATTCATTTTTTTTAAATCATTGAATTTTTAACCTCGTAAGGAAAAACATCGACAGTAAAAACTGCATTGAGGTAAATTTTGCCGGTTTCCATGTCGAGATAATCTAAATCCACACCATTGATTGAAAAAAACACTTTGTTTGAAGAACGATTCATCGTCACATCTAGCGCTTCGCGTAGAATTATTTACGACTTAAATTTAAAAAACTTATATCGAGTGAAATTTTAACAGTTAAATCGATTTATTCTCTTTCATATTCTTCATCAGTAGACATCATTGACAAATTTATGTATGTAACATATTGTAGTAGAATCTTTTAACATTCGCTGTATCATATGTATATTATTCATTTTAATAAAAAAAATATATAATTTCCATTCTCTTATTTTTCTTATTTCTTATTTAATATATTTTCTCTACTAAATTTAATCGACTCATCGATTTATTTCTCATTCTCTCATTTAATATATTTAATATATTGTAGTATGTTCAACTTAATATTTTTTTTAATCTACCTGTAGTTTGATAGTTTATTTGGTGTGATTGGACTTTTATTTTTATTTTTATTTTTATTTTAGTTTTGTTAAGCTCTTCGATGTCATTTATATTTTGCCAAATTTAATGAACGCATGTTAGCACTTTATCTATTATGTCATGTTTGGACCTATGATTAGTCCAATTATAAGACTATCAAGGCTATAATGATTTATTATCGACAAAGGTAGGGTTATTCAATCTTCTTTTTAGCCCGATCACTCGAGGCATTATCTTGAGTCGTGTATGGGGCGTAACATAATACTTTGCAAACGTATGATAGCCAAAGTATAACATGTTATCTCTATGGGGCAATACAATATTGTTTTTAGTCGAGACCCGCACAATTTTACGACTAAAAGCTCAATTAAAATGGGATTCACATTTTTGTTAAGTTTCGGGAATCAAGACTAGCAATTAGATGACATTTCGACCATGTTTTGTGTGGGTGTCATAATAGGTATACAGTAAGATCTCATCTTTATCACTTTCCAAATAAAAGCAATTGAGGTTCAATATTAGTTGAAGGGATGAATTAGGTGGTATTTATATCAATTTTCCATTTTATAAGTGTCATATTAATACTTTATGATATTAAGATATACTATTAAAGATTGACCGGTTACGTGTTCTTCAGAACTTTGAACTCTACTCTCGATAAAGTAGAGTCCAAAGCATCAACTAGCAAACAAACTACATATTCTCCATGTTGGGACTTGTCTATTTTTCTACTTTTCTGTTTAGTTTTTCTAATATTATAATATTTAATTAAGGAAATAATAAAAATACGAAGTGTCCTCTCCTCAGCCCCCCACGAGAAATAGTGTTTAGCTCCTATAACTTAGCATTTTTTTATCACTTCCACTAGCCAATTACATGGAAATTTGAACCAAGGTAACGTGGGTAGGCAGTAATTTTTTCACTTTTCATACTTGGTTTTGACCCTAGCTCCCCTTGCTGCGTGGAGTTTGTGTATATACTTTATACATGGGAACGAGCAATAGAAAAAAACCCTAAACCCTAGAAAATGTGTATGGCCATTCCCACAGAAAAAGCTTCCTCGTAGCGTGCATGGCGGTGGACACCAGGATCTTCCATTCTACACGCGATCTCACAAAACCCTTTTCTTTGCAACACCTAAAAAAGGTTGTCGTTTTTCTTTAATTTTTGAACAGGTTCTTGTCGTTTTTTGAGTTTTCCGATGAACTTACAGGCAGCCAATCCTGTTGTTTTATCATTGAAATGGAAGAACAAAGTTAAGGTTTTCAACGCCATCTCTTTGACTTCTGTTTAGGGTCTATAAAACCCCACCTTCTCTTTTAAATGATTTTTCAGTCTACAGACCAGAAAAGAAGCAACTAAAAATGGCGTCCCTAGCTTTAGCTACTCTTTTACTTTCACTAAGTTTTCTCTGTTTAAGAGTCTCCATTGCAGCTGTTCAAGGTACCAGCTGCTGGGAATCAGCGTCCTTCAATTCAACTACCGGCGGTTTGTTTTTATAATAGTAATCTGATTTTCTTTCCTTTCTGCAGTTATGGAGGACAGATTTCCCGTGAAAAAGATGAACTACCCAGTTAAAGTTAGTGAGGTAAATACAAGTTGTTTCCATTCAACTTTGTAACGTTCTATATAAGGTTATCAGTGAGATAATTCAAGTTAAAAGATGACAGGTTATGTGAATACCAGCAAAACATTCAGTAATTTCCTCCATTTATGCATAAATTTATGTATTTCAACTATGGTGTAGAGTAATATTGATTATTTTGTGCAGGAAAGTTATGGTGACTCGCGTATATCCATGGCTGAACTGAAAATGAGAAGATTTGCTGGAAGGAAGTTGATGTTGAAAGGTGCAGAAGCTGCTTTAATGGCGGACAATATTCATGAGGGCGAATCAAAAAGAAGAGCAGGTGCAGCTTTTTGCGCTGAAAATTGTAAAAAAAGAGAAAGAAGAAGAGTTCATTCTCCTTCTGTTCATGTCAAATTCGCTGGTTTTATAGCTTTCGATGCAGACTATAATGTCGCAAGATCTCACCCTCCAATGAATAACTGAAGCAAAAACAGCAAATCTAGACATCCTACATAGGAAGGCACAGTTTTGGTGGTAGAATTTAGTGTCTCATTTTTCTATTTGTTGTAGGAATTTTGTTTTTTGAAACACCATATATACTAGGCTTTATGTTGTTGAAAACAGCAAAGAAAGTTGTCCTTTTAAATTGAAATTTATTCGGATTTTCTTGTCTTCATTTTTTTGAGTTTTTTGGTCTAGAATCTGCAGTAACAGCCATTAATGACTTGCTGAAAGTCAAACAAGGATCGGTAGTTTGGATTTAATTATTTGAGGTTTTGTCTGCAGAAAAGGATTTGTCTGATTCAAATCAACAGTTCTTTGGAATCTCACAACACCCTTTTCAAAAACAGGTCTCTCTCTCTCGCCTTCTCTCTCTCCTCTCTTACAAATATGGCGTAAATTTACAAATATGCAGGGCTACTTTTCTGGGAACAAGATTGGAGAGAAGTCATTCAAGTACCATATGAACTTCCCAAATAAATTAGGGCAACACTTGAAAGATTCATCACCGGCGCCGGAGGAGTCCGTCGTGATCGACGATGACTTGAGAAATTTCATGAGTCAAGATTACTCGGGCAAAGATCCACATGAGAAAGCTCCTATACATAATTAGGAGTCTCTTGGCTTATTTATATATACAACATACTCTATATTTCACACCTATCTCATATTTCATGCAAAGTTAACAAACTATTAATAAAGGTTAACATGGTTCAATGATAGTTATGAGCCGCATGGAAACTCGTAGAAATAATGATTTACAATCCAGAGTCTCAATATTACTCTTCAAAGGTAATGTATGATCGAATTCGGAAGAGTAAAACACGCAACTACTTAGCAAATAACTGTCTACATCGACCTGATTTGGCTCGTAAATGAGTTTTCTCGCCGATCACGATCTCATCGACCAATTCCTTGAAGATCGAACGCTCCACATCCAATACAAATGACGGGATCTCGCCTTCCAAATCCATCCAACTCGCGGACGAAACCATCACATCCTCCCACAGCATGTTCTTCAAACCATCCTCTTCCCCATCCGAGCTCCCTTCAGGTTTCTTCTCTTTAAATTGTTCGATTTCACCGCATAGCTCCTTGAGAATCTTCTGCGCACTAAATGTCTTTCTCGCAAGTTTGTTTCGATTCAACAATGGCTCAGAAACCCCGTTTACGAAAGCCAATCGCTTTGCAAGAATCTCATTAACGGCATCAAATATGAGCTTGCGATGAAACTTGTCGTGGTTCGACTTTGACTTTGTGAGCTTCAGAGAGGTGTCATCTTCTTTACTCATCTTGGTCTGCTCAAGAACAAAGAACAGCTCAGGATTTATTGGATGGCCCGAAGGATGAAGCGGAAACGTGGTAAGCCCGGAGCCGAGATCACGAAGTAAAAGGCCAGAAGCTAACAATATCTCGGAAATGTATCTGTGGTCGGGATCAGAATTCTCGCATAACAATGCAATATAATCGGTCTTGGCCTCATCATGGTGCGAATTCAGCCGCCTAAGCTTCTGCACCAAGTTGTCGATGTTTTGTAATTTCTTCCGATTCATCTCAGAGACGGTGCTGCTCGAAACAACGATATTCTCAGAGCACCATTTATATTCATCGGGTGCGTACTCGGGCTCTGAAGTCAAAAACCGGTAACATATTAGCATACAGATAATAAAAACGAAAGTACCCGCTATACGTATATATGATGTGGAACCAGTAAGAAAACGAGTAAAGAGGCAGAGAAATAGCATGATTCTGGGACAATTCAATACCAAAAGAAACAGGACGAAGCTACGTTGAAACATATTGACTGAGCAGCAATAGTGATCACAATTTCGTGATCATGTATGTCTAATAACATTATTTGAATGTTAAGTTTACCTTCTTAACATATCTTCTTAATGTATACGCGGACGTTGTGTAAAAAATATTTTAAATAATTATTTTAATTATAATGCATTAAATACATTTTAATTAGACAAATCACAAATAAATAACATGTCAAACGTATACAATAAAAAAATATGCTAAGAAAGTAAATCTGGTACTCTTCGTAAAATTATCCAATGGTCTAATCTCCAGAGGCCAAATTACATCTATCATATATTCCAAACATTTCTTCCTTATTATCGTATTCCATTCATGAAATTTATCGAAATTGAGCAAAAATATGTTCGATCACCTTGGCTTTGCTTGACAGGAGGCTGTTCGTCATCTTCGTATACCGAGGCATCAAGAATCGAAACAGGACTGCGATGGTCTGGAGTGGTTTTTGCAATTTCTTCAGAGTTATACTCATTACTCCTTGAGGCCAAGTCCTGTAATGATCAAAAGAAAGTGGTTTAAAACTAATTACTCGAAATTTCGAATCGAGAGTTTATTATTACGTACATGGCTAGTTACGCCAGGATTCAAATATTTGACGACCGTTGAGGAAAGTTGTTCGTTGTTAGTGAACTCCATATCAACCTTTGAGTCAATCGATAAATTACTATCAGAATGTAGTGATGCATCATCGCCTTGGTAACTCAAAGTCCATTCGTTACTTACATCACTCAAATGATCATCGGAGTGCAGAGAATTCGATGATTTCAGACGTAACATGGGACCACGATATCCCAACTCTGATGCCTTCTGATTGGATATCCTTCTGATCTGCTTCGGATCGGATGGTGAAGCTGGCGGGCGTGACCGTTTTTCGGTCTCGAGCTTCTGTTGCAATCTCGGGCTCAAAGATCCCGAGCTCTTTGTCGAATTTCCAGTGTTTTCCTTCGGTATTTGTTGAGGTCTCGATTTAACGTTTCTCGAGCTTGCCTTTTTATCCGAGGAACTAGTAATCGAGCCAATGCAACTGTTTTGAGCCGCACCATCTTTAATTATTTGGCTCCTTCTCGAAATCTTTCTGCTATCCATAGAATTCACTGTCGAAGTTGCAATATCGGACTTTTCGACAAGCTTTACGGGTTTCATTATCACGATGGGAGATTCATACACTCTCGAAGAATCAGGCCTGTTCAATGAGGAAACGTTTTGTTGAATCGACACCCTCTGATCATGATTCACATTCCTAGATTTCAAGCTGTAATCTTTCTGAGTTTTATGATTTGAAGTAATTTCTTCTGTTTTTGAGTCTAACAGCCCTTTTGTTTGCATAGCTTCCAATATCTGTTTAAGAGCTCTAAGATCCTTCCCCGATTGCAAAAATTCGAGTTCTTTCAATCTCTTATCGATCTCACTGTAAACAGAAGGGACAGAGTTAGTTGCCTTCACCGGACTTTTAGCCTGTCTGAGACCGGGTTTCGAAGAACCGCCATTTCCATCTGGATGCCTCCATGGTGCAGCTTCGTTTGGAATCTTTGAGGTTAACACAGGTTTCATAATCAAATTCAGATTTTTCCATCGTGGAGAATTTGGCGCTTTCAGAGAGTTCGGAAAATCGGGAATTATTATCCGTCTGATCGAACTCTTTTCGTCCATCGAACTCGAATAAGAGTTGCTTTTTGATAGAGTTTCGTTACCCAACGATGAATCGGGCAATGCTTCCAATCCCATCAACTTTGCCACAACGCTCGGAGGCCGGTTTTGAGACGAGATCGAAATCAAATGGGACCCATTAATCGACCGATCTCGACTGTCCAAAGAGAGTCTCGGTATCTCTTTTAGCTTCTGAACTGACCTTACTCCCTCTCTCGATTCAAACGATAATCGATTTATCTCTCTTCCATCATACGAAAATCGACGGCCCTCTTTCGACATTAACCGTCGAGTTTCGTCTTTTGCTTCTTCATACGGCCAAGGCACATCTCGAAGTTTGGCAAGCATTCTAGCCGATTCTTGAAGATCGACGTGAATATTTTGCTTCGATTCAGAATCACGAGTTGGCCTAGCAGAGTCTCTAAGCTTCACCGATCGAGCCAATGGTTCCTCTTTGACGGGTTTCTTAACTGACAACACTCTTGGATCTCTATAAATCGAATCCTTAACCACATCCCGAAACTCGTGAGGATTTCTCCTGATATGAGAATTTTTTTTCTTCGTAGGGTCTCGAGTAGATGTCTCGTGAGAAATAATTTGATCGAATGAAGACGATTCCAGTTGTGCCACTTTGCTACACTCGACCGAAGAGAACGAAGACGAACAAGAGGACGAAAAAGACGCTCTTGATAATTCATTCGGAACTCGTTTTTTATAGCCCTTTTCACCCATTTCCTACAGAACACAACACAATCTCCATTAACGACTTTGACAGAATAAAATTCCCGGATTCATCGTATCAAATTATGAATCTGCGCTATTACCGTATCAGGCTCTCGATGATGTACGATGTACTCTAATCCGAGGTCACGCCCATTTATATGTGAATTACCTATACAGCAGTAAAAAGCAAATAGAAAGAAATGAGAGGCTGAAAGCCAGATCAGGATAAACAAATCAACAAAATCGATGATTTCGAAAGCTAAAACGATTCAAAGCTTCGAACTTGAACAACTCAGACATTTCTTACACTCTCAACAAACACACAAACATTGCTGAACTGTCAAGTTGATCAAATGACATCATATTTATGCGAATACAACCTCAAATCGATCGGAAATTACCTGCTAAAAGCCGGTTTTGGCTGATGTGGCAATCGGTAAGGACATGTTGCCGATCGAAGAGTTGGAAAATTCCAGTCATACATCCCATTTGCTTCTGCAGATCGGGATTTTCATCTGCTAATGAATGCAAAAGCTTTGCAGCCATTTCTACAGATTACACAAGAACTGACTCAAACTCTGTTCTTCTATCCACCCAATTGAGAAAACCATTCGACCATCCATTTCCAACCCAAAATCAGATCCAAATCTCTGTTTTTGAAGCAAAACACGAGCAACAAGGCAAGATCATTCTTCTTTTGCTGTTGTTCCTCAACAAAGAAACCCTATCTCTGTCTCAAAACTCAAGAAAGAACCCTACTACAGCTTCAAAAACACTTAATTTCCTCAATGTGGAGCTCAATCCCAATGTTTCCAGTCTCCAATGTTAGAACCCTCTGAGATTTTCACAGGTTTTTCCCAAACTTTGTCATTCTACAGCAGCCAAGAGAAACTAGAGAGATTAAAAAAAGGAATCCACCCAGAACCCAAAATATTTGATAGACGTAAGCGAATAAAAACCTTGGCAGATTATTACGAAATAGCAGACAAAGAAATCAGATAAAAATATTAAGAATAGCCACAAAAGGAGGGACCCAGAATTAATAGAAGCATCGCGTCACCTGATGGCTCAAAAACAAGAGAATACAAATGCAGAATAGGCGAAGGAATCTTTGAAAGGTTAGACCAAATTTCTTAGCGAATCACCAGAGAAACGAATGGAAATGCAGGCAAGAATGGTTAAATCTTGAAAAGTGGTACAACCCAATCTGGATTCTGGGCTCGAGAGACTTGGCAAAAAGAGGAACATAAAAAACAAAGATGGAGATAAAAGCTAGAGAGACTGAGAGAGAGAGAGAGAGAGGAGGAGGGAAATGGGTTGGAATTGGATATCATCCACACTTGTAGCTCACAGCCTCACACATCCATGACCATGTGGGATGAGTATGTGAGTGGGTCTTCGGTTGTCTGTATGTGCATGTGAGATTGTCAGTAATACTAATACCAGAGGAGAGAGAATGGAAAGTTGCCTCCTTTAAAGTCCTACCAAAATACCCAGATGGCGAAGCAAACTTTCAGAGCTATAGAACCAATGAGCCATAATATTCAAGATTTTGCTACATGTTCTTAAAATCTAATTTTAAAAATAGAAAACTTACGAAAAAAGCAACAACATCGATGAAAAAACATGAAAAAAATCAAATCTTTGAACAACAAACTTACCTTTTCTCTATCCTCATAATAACAAGGCGTAAAAAGCATCTTACATATTTATGAAAAATTCATAATATAATATCTGATTTTTCCCTTTTTGCTTAAAAAGTAGTGTTGTTATTTTATTATTTGAGGAAAACTAAACCCTAAATTATAAAATTCCTATTTTTGTTTCACAATGGAAGGAATTCCAAAAGTTTGATTTATTTCAATCAAATAATGTTTTGTTTATTTTTTAATGTACTCTTCAAATATACATGTATTTAATAGTTATTTATATAATTAATAAATAAATAACGAGATGGCAATTTTCATTACAATTGCTTGGTCAATAAAAATGGTTTTTTTATTTATCAATATATTAATATTACAACTGTGATCTCTCTCTCTCTCTCTCTCTCTCGATCATGCACTCCTCAAGACGAGAAAGTTTAGTTTACATACAATGTGGCAATGCCCATAGTATTGCAAATTATGACCACTTGATCATAAATCCTTCTATCATCTTGCAATCATGTTGAGGAAACGACAAAGATGGATGAAGGGCCAACTTAAGAAGCATATACAAGGAAGAAGAAACTTATCTATTTTTATTTAGAATTTATGTAATATTTTATTTTATTGCTAATAATTGAAAATGGAAATCATTGAGAAAGAAGAGATGATGGAGGTGAGAATAAGATCGCACTCCTTGCATGTGGAGTTGCTCCTATAACCAAAGACAAAGTGAACTAACTTAGCACAAATCGTTATACTCATTCATGAGACAAACTTATCGACTATAATCTCTGTTTGGCAACGATTTAATCGGCTCGTCATGAGCTGGTTATATTTGTCCCTGTCAGATTCTATTTTACTTTAAATTATCAATTTCACCACTGCTTTTGAGATCTGACAGAGCTTAGCGAGTATGTACTCTACTATGTCACTCGCACGAATTAGTGAGTTGAGAAGCCAAGATCATCTCTGCTCCTCTGGCGAATCGAGTCTCGGCTCTCCAATCATCTAGTTCTCGATCAAACACTTTCAATCAAGTTCCCTTCACTAATTAATAAACGGTGCTTCATTATGCAAGATTTTAGTCCACCTTAATGTTTTAGTAAACATGATGTCTCTCTCTCTCTAAAAGACATGGGTGAGAGTTGAGACACTGATTGTCTACCAAAAGACACTTTAGGGTGCAAAGATGGCTAAGCAAGTAAATCAAAGAAGAAACTATTTTTAATTAAAATGGTAAGATATTCATACAAATNCATGATTCCTTTGTCCAGTATCGACGAGTCTCTCTCTCTCTAAAAGACATGGGTGAGAGTTGAGACACTGATTGTCTACCAAAAGACACTTTAGGGTGCAAAGATGGCTAAGCAAGTAAATCAAAGAAGAAACTATTTTTAATTAAAATGGTAAGATATTCATACAAATATAAATAAAAAATAATTAAAATCAATATTTTTTAAAGTAGGTTGAAGGTTTATTCTCTTGGCAGGGGATTAAGTAAAGGGAGAACATGGCTGCAACTATGCTAAATGCTTAGGCATGACTAAGCCTATATGTTGTATTCTAATAATACTCTAAACTCAACCACATTTTACCTAATCATCGTTTGAGATCTGGTTAGAGGTAAAATGTCACTCGAACGACAATCGTGTTCAAGTGCTGTATGGATGCTTGAGGCTAAGAGGATGTTTCAACATGACTTTCATGAGCGGCTCCAAATCGAGACAAACTCTGATTACAAAATATGATTTGTAATTGCAAAGGTCGAGGCTAGTCAGTGTGATGATAGAAGATAAGCTTCGTCGTTGAGAAGGAAACTGATGTATCACTGGCTAAAGCGCCTATTAGTAGGCACCATCTCGTGCCTATTTTTTCTTTCCATCTTCAAGTGATTGAACATGGAAATAGAGAACCCAAATCTAACAAATTAGAGTGGTTGGACCAATATGTTTAAGCTTTAATGTCTGCAAGGATGGTTTGAAAACATTAATGGGTTGGTTGGTACATGTAAATTTAAGGCCTCTTAGAAGAAGATACAGCTTTTTTTTCTTATAACATGAAAATTGCTCACTTTTTTATTAAATGTAACAAAAAGAGCACATAAATGTGATGGTGACAGTGAAGAGGATGCCCTCATCCAACGGGATGGTATCTTTCCCATTTATTTATTTATTTAAAAAATAAAAATAAATAAACAATTTAGCAATCAATTTCATGCTGTTAACACTCATAATTAGCAGGAGATGAACAGTGAATCTTCTGTCACCATGCGTCAATGTTACTAATCATAAATTATTAGCTTCATCTTGTCAAAAATCAAATCAAATTAAGTTTATATATATAGATGGATGATATATCAAAAGATCACTACAAAATTCGTCACGATGAATGATTTCAAAACAAACTCAAATCGGCAAATAATTTTGTTCAAATCTACAAAAAAAAAGTTGACTTGCTTAAATTTAGTGTGACCTAAATTGTAGAGAGTCATGTATGGTCTGTATATCAATATTATAGTTTCTTTGTATATTGACGATTGAGTCACAAACTTATTATACAATGATTTTGTATTTAGAGAATTTCTCTTATGTACATGATTCTTTTTTTAAGTAAAGTTTTGTACATAAATCTTAGTATTGGTTTTCTTCTTCGTGGTTGTCACAGAATGTATGATTCGAGTGGCAGAAGTCCCATGATATGTACACTTGTAAGCTCATACGGTCAATTGAAGCAACATCTACTTCGGTTCATTTTATGTTCTTTCGAGAACCCAAAACTCGGAACATATTGTCTATGTGATTCCTTGTTAAAATTGCAGAACTTATGTTAACTTTCCTCTACCATGTTCTTGTTCACTTTCTATTTTCTTCAAAAGGGTAATGGAAAATGGAGGGAACGAGAGAATAATGGCAAAGATGAGCGGCAATGAGAGAATATTGACCTGCCGGATGCAATTCATCGCGGGCGACAAACATTAATGTAGTTCTGTTTCTGATGTTTAGAAAATCACGATTTACTGCCTAGTTTCAGTTTTTATAGTTAAAAAATTGTGAAATTAGAACTAAACTATATGTAAAAAATGATTTATGATAAGATAACAATGACTCAAAATTAAATAAAATTTGACATAAATTTAAAAATTATCTTCAAATCAATTACTCAAAAAGTGAAACGCGATCTAAGTGGAACACATCTCATTTTGAATCTGGTTCAGTTATGAGCCAACGGTCCTAGGTTAGTGTCTCTACTATCCAAAACCATCTCACCCATGGTTGTGAGTAAGTTTTATATGAATTTGTAAATTTCTTGATTATATTTTATTTGACAACCTTCACCACGAAACATTCAACTACCCTTAGCTTATTCTATCAAGAAATAATCATGAATACAATTAAATATAATATATAAGAAATAATTAATTAACTACACCAATAAATATTTCATACGTGAAGTATAAGATTTTAGAGAATAAACATTTGGGACTTCATGCTCATAATTATTTATATAAATCTAAACAATCAATCACAAATCAAAGAAGGCTGCAAAATGCGCATGCGTGGAAGTATTTTAGTATTTCAAATGAGATAATAGGCCACAAATTCATGCCATGCAAGCCGAGTAAGTGCCCCACAAGTTTTAGAAAATACCCAAAAAAGATCGATGAGTTTTGACGTCTTCGGTTGGTTTGGGTTTGGTTCGTTCTACGTTCGGACTGAGCCGAGTCGAAGTCGGTTTGGATTGTGCGGAAAACTGAGCTCTTGGGGGAAGATTTCAGCTCAGAAAGTGGAAAATCTAAGACTGGATTGGAAACAAAGTAACGGTTGTTGTGGATTCTAGCCTTGAGGCTAAAGGAGCTCTTGAATGAACGCTTTCTCATGCCCTTCGGAGCCAGGACTCCGTCGTCCGGCAGTCCAAACACGGTGAGAATCAAGAGATGTTTTTAGTCTTTTTGTTTTTTTAAGCGAGCTGAAGATTATTCGATTGACATGTTCATCATCTTTTGTAGATGTGAAAATTGATGGAAGAACTTATAAGAAAGTCCATGATCTTCTTGTACTCAAAAGACAAAATTTATCGGCTTCAGAACTCTCACACCCCTGCCCGACAGTTTGTGAGTGAGTTAAATCACGGTGACTCAGCGGCCCAGAGATAAGAGACATTTACCTGATATCTCAAGGAACTACCTCAATATTGGAGGTAACAACTCACATATAGGACAACGCAGACGTCGAACCTAGGCTCTTATATTAAATTTATCATTTCTGAGTTAACTGAGATATGTCATGGCCGACAAAGTCATCTTCTTTACGTGAAAAAGACATGCCAGTTGAAAGGCCCACTGTGAGGGAAAAGATGGGAACTTTTTTGAATTTCTTGAAAACTCTAGCAAATACCCTGAATTTATAGATGAGAAAGCTTTCATAATCCGGGAAAAACTTCAATTTTTTATGGAAAGAACAGAAAATGAGATAAAAAAATTAATGATTCAACTGAACATTGAGAGTCATCGAAAGTCAACTCTCTTTCTTTCTAGGTGAAAGTTGAGAGAGTACTGGTGAGGAAAAGACACGAACTTTTTTTAATGTCTTGAAAATCCATGTTAATCAGCAAATACCCAGAAATTATAGATGAAAAACTTATCAAGTTCTGCAAAAAAGCTCAAATTTACATGGAAAGAACAGAAATCATTATGATTATCGATCTTGTCTAGATGATTCATCCGGTTCATGGACACAGAAAGAGGTCATCGTTTTGGCGGCTGCTGTGCCGGTGGGCCAGACGGAGGTGGCGGCGGCGGATGATCAACGGCAGAACTGTGGAGCACTGTATTCAAAATTCTCCGTGAATGGCGATTGCAGTGAGAAGGAAAAGCAAGAAACTGGGTGGGTATTTGATCACCAATAAACGCCACAAGAACTTCCGGCTTCTAGCTTAAAATAGACATGGCTACACTGATGAGAGAGAAAGCAGAGGAGGGGGCCTAGAGAGAGAAAGAGACTGCATTTGAACTCTAATCTCTCATCAGTAATTAAACATTTTATACATCAGGAGGAAGATAAATTAGCCTATGCCTAGGGCAAAAATTTCAACCTTTTTCATAGCTGTGAAGAATATGACTAAAAAAATGTCCCGATCTAGTCCGTTTATGGACGGTGTACAAATTTTTTTTTGAGCGATCACGATCATTATCGGTAAAAAAAAAATCTTAATCGGAGTTTTAGTTTCAAAAAATTTCATAGCATAATTATTTTTCAAAGAGTAATTAATAATAAAATNGAGACTGCATTTGAACTTTAATCTCTCGTCAGTAATTAAACATTTTATACATCAGGTGGAAGATAAATTAGCCTATGCCTGGGGCAAAAATTTCAACCTTTTTCATAGCTGTGAAGAATAGGAATTGAAATCACATGTTAAATTAACTGCACAACTATGCTGCAAAACGAAGCCTATCAAGATTTTCACTTCCGAAGACTAAATGGACAGCAAGAAAGGCAAGAAAAGCATCTCATCTGGAAGCCAGTTCTGGTCGATTTTGAGCCTGGAACTGCGTTTGATTTCTTAGGAGTAGTTGGCTGTGAT
Source organism: Begonia fuchsioides (assembly GCA_003255005.1). Taxonomy (NCBI): domain Eukaryota; kingdom Viridiplantae; phylum Streptophyta; class Magnoliopsida; order Cucurbitales; family Begoniaceae; genus Begonia; species Begonia fuchsioides. Next base: position 163,911 of record QAOC01006963.1, read on the forward strand.
GAATGGCTGTGACGGTGGTTGTGACGGCGGTGGTGATGGGAAACGTTGCTTCTGCTTCCCAGCTCCTCCTTTCGGTGATAATCTCTTTTCTCCATCTCCTGTCAATCTTCATCCAAGCAAGCAGACATTCAGTTATTTGCATCAAATTAACAGATCCAATAGAGAAAAAAAAGAGTGAATTAACAAAATCAAGAGCCACACCTATAGTAACTGGATTGAGAAACTATGAGAGGGAGATGAATGGAAATGAAAAAGTGCAGATCGAGAAGAAGAGGCAAAAGAGGAGTTTTGAAGGCCTTCCATGGTTTTCTCTGTTCCTGTTTCTAAGATTAACTGATCTGGCCGCCATTTTTGGAGCTTATCAACTAACTGCAACTTTTTCTAGATACTTCAAACAATCTTTTTAATTTATTTTATATTTAAATATATCATATTATATAACGGAGAAGTCACGCCGAGCGTTACTAAAAAAAATGTCACGATCTAGTCCGTTTATGGAAGGTGTACAAATTTTTTTTTGAGCGATCACGATCTAGTCCGTTTATGTCGTCATAAATTGGTGAGGAATCCCAATTAACGTTGAATTCAGAATTTAATTTCGCATATACTCGAACAATCTTCCTGATAGCCTTCCTTGGACTATGGTCGGGAAATTGTTTGCCAAAAGATCCATCCTAAATAGAAATTATATCCTTGCAATGACTCAACTAATTGGACCCGTGTTTTCCTTCTCACGCACGGAATTATCGATTTTCGTAACACCGATAACGACAACTCACATGGCTAGAACAAAACTTGTTAATTTAGCCGCGGGAAATTCAGACAATACTTGGTCTCTTAATATTAGAGTTTAATCTTCCTTTTGAGAAACCGAATTTTCAACTTCCATTTGTTTTAATTCGATCTTATCATCGATATATTTGCTTTAAAAGTCGATACAGTGAAAAAGTGACTTCGAAATCACGAAAATAATAAAAAACTCTTCTATTTCTCCAATATTTGAAACTTTTCCAAGTTCCATCTGCGCAGCTTAAACAAATAGCTAGAAACTCGTGAACCCAGATATAGAACCGAGATCCAGATTACACATTTCCAAGCAAGAACAAGTGTAATAAAGAATGAAGAGATGAGTGGAGTGGCAAAAATGGAGGCCAAAATATGAGCCATGATCCACAATTGCAACCAAGAAGCAGCTATGTTTGAACTTAAATCTCTTCTTCATCCAATGAAAACAACCATCTTTGAGCATGAAGAACCACTGGAGATCCTTTCCTCGCTTTCTCCACAATCTTCTGTATCAAATCCATCTCCACCTCGTCATCGTCATAGTCTTCACCATTACCAGAAAGTTTATGCACATCGAAGTTCAGGACTTTATCGATCTCTATTTCTGATGGGACTGAAATTCGGACTCCATCGCTTTGAAGCGTGATCGAATTATGAAATTCATTCAGATTTTTTGCACCCTTTGCGCAAAAATCTGATTTTATGTGTCCTTCGAATTTTGGGAATTTTTCGTTCGTTATTTCTGGTGGCTCTAAAATTTGGGCTCCACTGCCTTGAACCGTGATCGAATGATTCGGATTTTCTGTGTTGTTTGTGCAAAAATACAAGCTTGTGTGTTCTTCTTCAGAGTCATTAATCTTTGTCAGCTCGTCGTACGCCTCATTATATGCATCAAGAGCCTCCCCTGATAGACCCTTGATCAGGGGTCGGGATGTGAAGTCAATTTTTTTGCTAGAAATTGGACTTTCTTCAGATGAAAACGGCAATTTTGAGCGGTTCGAAGGCGCCCTCCAAAAGGTCTCGGACTGTGATCTAATGAAAACCTTCCTCTCGCTGTTTTGAAGGGCTGTTTCCAATTCATTGACTCTTAATTCAAGCCTTGACTGAATAACTTCATGCAAACGGTAGCTTAGCTCCCATGGGGAAACTTGGAAATTTCCTGAGTAAGTCGTAGAGTACTTTGTGTCTCGATTTGGCTTCGCACAGGGAAAGCTTTGGTCACTGTGAATATCAGCAATCAACTCCCCCCGAGCAAAATCGTCAAAAAATTCTGGGTCAAGCTACATAGGTTGTAAGAATGATCAGTTCAAAAAAAGAAAGACAAAGCAATTCAAATTTTGGGTCAAGTTGCACACTGCAAACTCTTGAGCTTGACCCAGCAATCAGAAAAACAAAAAAAAATTGGCCAGCAATCTGCAAACTCTTTGTGAATGGCCACAATATCTGGAACTACTTGAAAATACAGAATTTCAAAAAAACTCCTTTTCATATAAAAATTGAAGAATCCAATAAAAGTACATATATTAATTCACAAACCTTTCAGATTAAATTACGAATTGATCAACAATTTTCTTTCCTGGTTGAGTCGATAAGTTCATGAAAATATTTCTATTCAGATGGTGAGTAACCCAAGGAAATGAAAGAATCGGTTATATTTTTTATATTATGTCCTTTTCTAGATAAAATTAATTATCGAGTTTATATGTTTCTTTTTACATCCTCTTAATAATTTTGAAATTGATAAATAGAATTGAAAAAGAAATCCATTAAAATTAATGCTATTTGCAAAATTATAAGGCAATGTCAATACTGTAATTTGTTAATATTCTGCCAAATATCAACTGAACTGAATCTTACTAATAGTAAGCAAACCCCTGTCAAAATATCAAAAATTAGCACAATTATGTAGATAGAACTTAAGTATAATTGGCATTCAGAATGCAAAACCTATACGAATGCTTACCTCAATAAGGTCAGAAACTCTTGCCTCATTGTTATATGTATTTGTTGCTAATCCCATTCCCAATCTCTCCAGTTCAGCCTCAAGTTCCGCTTCGATTTTACTCATAGAATCTGAACTCTCATCTGCTTTCTGTTCATATGATTCACTACCATCGATTTTTGTTAATTTGTCCCTATTGGCAGAAATTGCATCTGGAGTCCTCTCAGGAAAAGAATTTCCACACGTGTCCGTTGATTCACAATTTTTGTTTATAAGCTCCTGCACTGTTAATGAGTCTTTCATCTCAAGCTCTTCTTGGAGATCTTGAACTAAATCCACAGTTTGCTTCAACACCTCTTTCAACTGATCTACTTCTCTTTTATTTGATAGAAGAGAAGACATTATGCCAATAGAAATCCCAAAGGAAAATAAAAATGATCCACCCATTGATCCTGGTCAATAAATAGCTAGCGTAAATTTAAGCATTCAAAGAAAAATATGCATGATATTACATTACAGACAATTCGACCAACACATCAAATTTGACGTGTGTCGAATCAATTATTGACGCTTAACATGCATGATTTGGACTCCAAAAACTCATGCCAGCTAATAATGTCACTAGGTTTTTTATATAATTGATTGACATTTAAGGTGTTCAAAAGTAGCTAGTTTCCACGCGATATCAATAATTTATTGTAAAAGTTTTCTCAAAAGCAAGCAACATTATGTTGATTACGAAATTTGAAAAAAAATTAAGAAGAACCCCTTGAATAAGTTACTCCAAAAAACTAATAAGTTCTAAAAAATCGATGACCTTACCAGCTTCTTCAAGGATACGTTTTGGATGGACCGTTGTACCAAAACCATACTCGTTTCCGTCTTGTCCGCATCCCCTTGTTTTGTTCCTTTTCTTTGGTGTCTCGCAAGACCAGATTTTGGGTAGCTGAGGAACTCCATGGACAAGTGTATTCTTTTCGAGAAGGACTTCTTTCTGCATTTTACTGATTGGTCTATCAAATTGAGATTCATCATTTACAAAAACTTTGCTTGTAGTTGGGTTGGACAATGGAGTAGATTGTGAAACATATTTTTCCCTTTCATTTTTCTTATAGAAATGAGCCATAAGACAACTTTCTAACGAATTTTGAGGTACAATAAACTGACCATATGGGATTTTAGTCTTAAGAGAGCCAATATTCCTGCTACTACTGTGAAAATACCTCATTCCTCTGCTAGAAGGGCAAGGTAGCCATTGTTGAACATTATCTACCACAGAGCTGGTCGGCCATTGTTGAACATTAAGATACAGATTATTGTCCAAGGCTTGCAGCTTTTCATTTGCAAAACTATTTTCAGAAGCTAAATCTGTAATTGATGCAACATCTAAACATTTCATATCCAAGTATTTTTGCTCGTCTTTCCCAGGCGCCTTCTTTTGTGTTAATCTGAGGTCCGACGATTCAAGATTCACAAATTTAGAATCGATGTAATACCTCTGAGATGACATATCCTCCTGTTTCATGATGTTCTGCCAGTACTTAGATAAATATCCAGCAGCAGCAAGTGTTGAAACTAACCACATATCCATGTCTTTTATCCAAAGGGAAATAAAACTAACCAGACTTCAACACAAATTCTCCACTTTCTTTCAACTTCCAACTCGAGAAACTCAAATTCCAAAAGTTCCATAAAATCGAACTTCGCAAAACAATGGATAGACTGGAGTCCGGTCCTTAGCAAAAAAACCTTTAATATGCCATAAATTCAATTCACTCTTCGCAACACATCAACTTCATAGACAAACATTCATGTAAACAAAATGACAAATCTTCTTTCAGAGCGATAATCAAATGCAGTATTCTGACCTTCAGATTCAGAAAATTGATCAACCAAGCACCTAATCTCGAAACGACGCATTCAGAAAATTCAAATTGGAACCCTTACGCATATGAGCGCTTCAAAAATTAAGCAGGAACAAAAATCGCAACTTCAAGTCGATGCCCACGAATGTACCTCTCGAAATTAAAAAAAAAATCCCCAGCAGATTTAACATTCGCACCATCAAATTTGACTTTAAGCTTAAGATTCTGACATGAAAAGAAGAAAAAGATTTCACTTTTGGAAATAGATGACACTTTTGAAGCAGACTTCAAAAAATCAAACTCTCGAATAGGCGAATCGCGCAGTCGTTGACCCTCGAAGAACGCATTACGCTGAAGAATAAGGGCGGTGGTCTCTTCGTCTCCGTAAACACAGACCCCCGCGCTTCTCCGAGTGATCAGATTCTGACATTTTTTTTATTTTCAGAAATATTTCTCTAAATTATTTCAACATAATTTCATATAATAATTATATTCGATACATAATTCTGAATTATATAACAAAATCATTCTGACATGTATAATGATAGGATAGGAGTATACTCATCGATAATTCTATATTCATTTCCTTAGCATCCATTCCAAAATTATACTTTTATTTCAAATAATAAATGTAAAATCATAAAAAAAAAGTTAGTATGCCAAAATAAAAAATTATGAACTTCAAAAAAGATAAATTAGCCCTTTGTGAAGTTTAGATGTCATCATCGAACGCCACTAATGAGTAACCTCTCATGTGTCAGTGTCGCCGTCTGCACGTCACTAACACGTAGACAATGAATTTATCTATATTTTTGTCTATTTTTTATCAATTTTTTCAAATATATAATATCATAATAACTTAAAATTTTTATAAAAAGATATTTGAGAAATTTCATAAATTTTCAATGCACGAATAATTATAATTTTTTATTGATGAAAAAAGAAATAATTTATTAATGTCTGTACATTACCAAAAAGAAATCAGCCCTTTGTGAAGTTTAGATGTCACCATCTGAACGCGACTAATTAGTAACCTCTCATGTGTCAGCGTCGCCGTCTGCACGTCACTAATACGTAGACAATGAATTTATCTATATTTTTGTCTATTGTTTATCAATCTTTTCAAATATATAATATCAGAATAACTTAAAATTTTTATAAGAAGATATTTGAGAAATTTCATAAATTTTCAATGCACGAATAATTATAGTTTTTTATTGCTTTAAAAAGAAATAATTTATTAATGTTCGTACATTACCAAATAAGAAATTAGCTCTTTGTGAAGTTTAGATGTCACCATCTGAACGCGACCAATGAGTAACCTCTCATGTGTTAGTGTCGCTGCATGCACGTCACTAACACGTAGACAATGAATTTATCTATATTTTTGTCTATTTGTTATCAATCTTTTCAAATATATAATATCAGAATAACTTAAAATTTTTATAAGAAGATATTTGAGAAATTTCATAAATTTTCAATGCAAGAATAATTATAGTTTTTATTGTTGAAAAAAGAAATAATTTATTAATATCCGTACATTACCAAAATATCTAAAACTTTCAGAGTAATCTCGTTTAATATTTCCCTTGAAAGTTGAAAATTGTTTTAAAGAAAAAGTCTCAACAAATTTTGCTTTATACATATTTATACGATTTGATAAAAAAAACATGTATATTATCCAAGAATCTCATAATTTGTCTTTTTCGAAGTTCTAGTTTTTTTACCTATTTTGCCATACTTAGTGATAAAAAAATAAAAATACAAAATAATTTTATATTTATTTTCCGATAGTACACCCTAACATGACAAACCCTAATCACTAATTACTGCCGTAAATATTGTCTCTTTAATTGCATCAACAAGTGTGTATGATAGAATAAATGGAGTATTATTTTAAAGAGAGTTGATTAGAACGGTTAAGTAGCAAATGTTAAATCATTTTCAAAGATTAAAAATGTCAACTTTTGCAAAAAAGATTGATGTTGGTGACTCGTTGATGACAAGAGAGAAAAGAACGAAATTTGGTGACCAAAACAAATGATAATCAACGCCTTTTAACCAACCATCGTCTTCTACTCCTTGATATCATCTTTGAGTTGTTCATCTTTTAGTAGAAAATAAAGTCATGAAAGATGCTAGAAATCAAGTGTTCAATGTTCATGCATTGACGAAGAAAATGCCACTAAAGACTCGATAACAATGCGAATAATTCCAACTCTTTTTTGTTAGTTTATTGTTGTTTATCTATAAAAAGTTGCTCGGGTTTTTCTTGAGAAAAGATTGGAAAAATATGTGTTTTTTGTATTTTCAGAAAATATTTTTTTTAATAATCGAAATATAAAAAACACAACCAACCCAAATTTGTTTGGGCCGGTTTTGGTTGGGGTCGGTCTTTGATTGCGGGTTCCGAATCGTTGATCCATGCCATGCCTAGTCCCAGTTGCTAAAATCTTAGAAGTTAAGATATAACTTGTAAATAAATATTTTTAAACTTTGTCTTTGGAATTTCTTTTTTCTTATTTTCGTTTGAACGCAAAATCCAGCTTCAATTTATGAAAGAAGTTTGAGATTGGAAGATCTCGAGCTCATATCGGTCGTGAGTTGAGAACATGAATAGTGCTGTTGTTTATTAGTAGCTCAATGATAGAGTAATCGAGATGAGTTTGAACTCTACTCAAGAGATTTTGGTTCATTCCAAATTCTTGAATTTGAGAATGAAAGAGATAGCTCCAATGAAAATTACGAGTAGACATCTCGATCCTCATGCTCTATCGAAAAGTTTTCAACTTGGAAATACATTGAATGCTCTTGGAAGAAATAATAGTACAAGCTAGAGCAAACAAAACCCCGATAAACAGAACCAGAATCAATAGTTCATATTGGTTAAAACCAACCAAAACGATGAGCTAGTAAAAGGGGAATCAAGATAAAAATGAAGCTATTTTTTTGTACCCTTGACCCACCATCGCTTTCGCCAGTGCCCGAGCCGATCCCATCATAAACTCCGGTGGGTGTCCCTCTGTATGGATTGATAGAAGTGTTCGATGATGTTGTCGTTACCGGAACTGTGGCCGGGGTCGGAGAACTGAAAAAATTTCCATAATCTTAATGCATGCATATATGTGTACATACATATTTAAATGTAAATGTATGTATGCATATATATATATATATATATATATAGGTAATGCTAAATTTACTTTTTTATCAAACATTCTCAGTATACACGCTGACATGTCCAGACATCATCAAAGTTTATAATAAAAAGATATGCTAAAAAACTAAGTCTCATAAATATATACTCACATATATATATATATATATATATATATATGCAAATGTTCTATGTATGCATCATTAAGTGAAAACTATATTCCTGTATGCATGCATCATTAAGTGAAAACTATATTCCTGTATGCATGCATTTATGACTCGAATCTAAAGAACATACATATCTCAGTCAGAAAGAGTAAGGAAACTCACCCACACGAAGTCTAACAAATTTCAAGCAAAGTTTCAAAAGATAAACATCAAAAAGATACTAGAAATAATTTTTCCCTTGGGACCAAGAATCTGTTTTTCGAAATAATGTCGGGAAATTCAAACCTGTACATTGTAGCCGGGGCAAAGTATATTCAACGATGAGCTCTAGACGATGTACAAAACCCAATTATGGTTGGAAAGTAATTCATGATTGAATATTTTCATTGCCAGTAAAGTATGATAAAGTAGAGCATAACATACTAACATGATGAGAAATCTTTAGTGTTCTCTTCAACCTATAAAGAAGGAAACTAGACTACTCTGGTGCAGCTCTCTAAGCATTGAAAATTCAAAAAAGTAGGTTGAAATTTGAATAAAGTTGCTCATTTCAAGGCAGATAATCAAACTTTTTGAATAAAGCAACTTCTCCACAAATTATGGCAAACTTTTAGAAATAGAGAATGCAGAAATAATAAAAGAGTGTTATTTGTTTCAAATATTCTGAAATTTGGGCATCTACGTTGGCATCAAACTGTTCTAGGAAAACAGTTTATTGGATTTGAAACATATTGATTGTACCCATAATTTCCGATCATAAGATGTGATTATAGCCAATTCAATATCCACCTAAAAGAGCTTAATATGATGCTATTATCGCTCTATCTTGTCACTGAGAAATTACCCACAACCCAAATTTTTCAATACTGCATTGAAAAAAAACAGAGAGGAAATTGATCCAAACCTTGGGTTAGATGGATAAACACAACCGGTGGTGCCTGCAAAAACAACCCATGAAAAAACTAGTTATGAATCAAATATTGTCAATTTTACAGCCTTGTCCATAAAACAAGTAAAATTAGAATGATGACATTCATCCAGATCCTGAATACAAGCTTGGAAACAAGGCTATGTCTGTAATTTACAAGGCACATAACTGCAGAAAACAGTTTTTACGAAATTTACAGTCATAAGTTTTTCTACTCTCCAAGAGCTAACATTTTGATTTTTTGGAGAACTAAAAATCTCATCCAGATCATTGGTTTTCTCCTTGATAGATTTTTAGATAAATAATAATTTACATCATGAATTATAAAAATAATTACAACAATATGTTATATTTTAAAAGTCGACAATGAACACCTTAAACTTTAGCATAATTACGACAGACACTGACTACATTTTTTTTTAATTTAAGATGTCAATCAATTTAATTACTTATTTTCGTCGATATAATTAATACTCGTCGAAAAATAAAAAAAGGTGTAACAATAAATATTTATTTTCATTCAACTCGTTCAACTTTATAGAAAACAAGAATTTTTACAAATTTATAACTTTTTCGATCTTTTTCTTACCAATTATTGAGGAAATATGTTAAGTAAATGAACAAACATTGTTAAAATTAGTGAAAAAATGTAATAACATGATGACTGTTGCAATTCTGCATAAATTAGAGGTATTTATTGACGAGTTTTAAAATACAAATTATTCGTTATAACTGTCCTCCAAGTTTAGATTATAAATTGTTATTTATCCTAGATTTTTTGGCTAGGTTCTTTAACATGGAAAATGCTGATTTTTTAACAAGACAAAGGCTGTTTCTTGAGCTAGTTGGCTTGTTTCTTCTTCAATGGCTAAGAAATCAAAGTTTTCGAAGCAAAAAAGAAGAAAATCTCACTTGGATCTGAAGGAGAAACGAAGGCAGTGTCTGAAAAATTACAGGAGCCTTGAGCTTGGCCCTTCCTTTGAAAGTAGCTATTAACAGCATAAGAACAATGAGCTTTGACATTGTCGGGTTCAAAACAAGGACCCTTTTGGAGAATACGGCTACAGTCAGCCCCAGCTCCACAGGCATAGTCCAGCGTCTTTTGTAAAGCTGTCTGGCTCACTCCATCTTTGCAAACGCACCAGTTCCCCCCTATCCAGAACAAAATCAACGAGAAATGAGTCGTCTAGAGAGAGATAATACACAGACAGATAGAGATTCCACCATACGGAAGCTCTAGAAATGGAGTAAGATTGGAAGCTGGAAAAGGATTGACGAAAGGAACTTACAGAAAACAACGGCGAGGGATGAAAAATGTTAAAAAAAACTACCCGACAACATATGAATGGAGTTAAGATAGTGGTTAAAGAAGCTTACTAGAATGGGCAGCCATGGCTAAAGTGAGCACTGCTAGAGCAAGAACAGGCATGGCAGAAGGCAAAGTTGCAGAGGAGAGAAGAGGAAGTGGAGAGTAGGACTGTGCTGGCGTTTGAAAATCAAAAGAAGTTAAGATAGTGGTTAAAGAAGCTTACTAGAATGGGCAGCCATGGCTAAAATGAGCACTGCTAGAGCAAGAACAGGCATGGCAGAAGGCAAAGTTGCAGAGGAGAGAAGAGGAAGTGGAGAGTAGGACTGTGCTGGCGTTTGAAAATCAAATGGAGTTAAGATAGTGGTTAAAGAAGCTTACTAGAATGGGCAGCCATGGCTAAAATGAGCACTGCTAAAGCAAGAACAGGCATGGCAGAAGGCAAAGTTGCAGAGGAGAGAAGAGGAAGTGGAGAGTGGGACTGTGCTGGCGTTTGAAAATCAAAAGAAGTGAATTCCGCCATCATTTTCAGCTTTCCTTAACGCATGCCTTGAAAAGATGCTAGTAATCATCTATTAATTTTTAATATACCGTCATAAAAAAATAACCTAAATTTAAATAAAATCTATAAAATTCAATATAAACTTAAAATACAATTTTAAATCAAGTCAAATCACTTGAAGTCCGACCTAAATATAAAAAAAATATTTTATTTATTTTAAATATAAAACTAGAACAAGACAAATTGGAACCAACACTATAAAAAAATTTATGTGAGGATTACACACATAGACTATATCGTCGAATATAGTTATATTTTTGACATTTGACTCAAATCAGACTTCTGATATTGTGCAAGATGAATAGACAACCTTTTGTTGAGCATGTCGTACAGTTTTATACTTATATTGGTTCGAATTTTATTTAATTTTGATAATTTTTTTATTCCTGTTTCATAATTTTGAAAATTAGCACTAGAATCAGACCAAAACTAACACATCTAGTCCAGATCGTAGTCCTAGTTCAGTTTTGTCTGGTCCTAAAAATTATCATTAACCGACAAAAAGATGCATGTTTTTTAAGTAAGAGAGCAAAGTACCTCCATTTCTTCATCTTCTGAAACTTCATTAAGTTCCTGCTATCCATCATCATGTTCATCTTCCTCGTCTACTTCGTATTCCTGCTGGTCCCTTCAGTCCTCATAGTTAAGAGTTAAAAACACACTAATAAAGTTTATTGTAGAGCTAACAAGCAGGCCATAGTACAACTTAAAAAGCAAAAGCTATATCATCTATGCATACGTGGATGGGATGTATAATCCACTCGGATGGACTATTTGGATTGGATTTGTCCAGGTTTAATTTAAAAAAAAAAAAAAAACAATGTGGGGCTCAAATGAAACAACCCTAGATTTTTGAGTTTGGATCTAATTTTATAAGCTTATATGTCCACTCAATTCAATTAACTAATTCGACCAAAATTTATGAGAAATGATCAATTTTTAGTGGAGTTGGATAAACAAACAACGAGTTTGAATTTGCAAAACCATATTTTGACAAGAATGGTAATAAACTCAAAATTTTGAGTCAGTTTTGATTTGAATAAATTATTTGATTAGCATGTCAGTTTTGGTTCAGATCAATTACCCTATTACTTTGAGTTGGAATCTATTTTTTTAGAAATTGACCCACTAGATCATATTTTTTTTCAAGCTCTCACTAACTAGAGATGGGCGTAGGCCGGTCCAGACTGGTTCTATCCTAAAATAAAATTAGAACAAAAACTCACAGTTTTTAACCATATTTTATTTTATATTTAAAAAAATTAAAGTTGGGTCAAGATTTAAGTAATGAACAAATTTATAATCAATTTTAGGATTTTTATTGAATTTTATCATGATTTTTTACTCCAAAATACCGGCACTGACCCATAAATCACATTTTTTAAAAATTAAAACCATGACCGAATTAAAATTGACGGTTTCAATTTGATTCGTGGTTCGAAATTGAAAATGAATCTGAATCGAATATTTATGTGAACTTGAACCGAAATTAAATTAAAAATAAAGTTGGTTTACCAACAGGTTTGAGTTTAGCAGTAAATTTCTTTATAAATCTTGAATTTTGGTTCGGTTCAATTTTTATTCGGTATGAAAATAACTCTAAAAACTGATTTCACGCCCTAATTTAAGGTGTATGGTATGATGTATAATTTATTAATATTTCAATAATTGGGCGAGTCACCTAATTCTCAATGACGCCAGCGTGCCTGATTGGAATCCAAGCCTTAGCTTCTAGGCCAAACCAGTTAGCTCTGTGTTCAAGCCTTAGACTCGGCCCGAACCTGAGATTTGTTCCTCTGTTCGTTGAAAATTTCGCAGTCTTCTTTGATCACTTTATCTCTCTCTCTCTCTCTCTCTCTCTGCGCGGGGGCTCTCGTTTCCGTGTTCAGTGTAAACCCTATAACTATTCTGAACAACGTCAATAAGGATCTCTAAAAAGCTTCTGTGGAGGTATTTGAAATCGTCTTTTTGTTTTCATACTCCTTTTCTCCCTCCGAAAACCCTAAATCTTTCTCTATGGCAGCTAATACGGCGTTTCTGCATCGTAGTTTTGTGATAACTATGATTTACTGCAAGAGTTATGTTGTAGAGAATGATACATTGGTTTTATTCATGAATGAACGTTTTTCTTTGTAGTGGGGACATGAGTTCTCTCCTTTATTCTTTGTATTATAATGTTAGCGTGATAAGTTTTATTACTTTCGTCTTTTCACTTTGTAGAGTTCTCTTTTTTTTTTTTTGTATCTCATTGAATGGTTTTTTAGGTTGCGTACTGTTTGTGCTACATTGACTTGTATTTCGATGAACTGATTGATTTATGATCTCTTCAACTTTTTAAGTGATGATTATCTGGGCCTCTTGTGCTTCGTGGATTATATGGAACTGCAGTGGTATTTCTGAATTAGCAAAATGATCCAATAAACAAATGCAGGCTCCATTCTTTCTATGGGAACTCACTGAAGCTTTCAAAATTTTATATGCTGATAAACTGAAGTATATAAGAATTCATTAATGTATTTGCATGTGGCGATGAAAAATAATCTTTGCTTGATAAATTTGAACTTGCTATGAAGAGTTGAGCTTGAGGGATGAGCAGTGAAGTAGCTAGTTCAGAAGCTGTACGGGGAAGAACAACCTTTTCTATGACTTTTTATTTGGAAAATTAAACTGCTTATTACTTATGAATATTCTTAGTTGCAGCACTCTCTCTATCTCTCTATCTCTCTCACACACACACACGTGCGCGTGCATGCACACTCCTTCCTTTGTCTATATGCACGCACTCTCTGAAACATAATGTTTATGTAATGATAGATTTGCATCTTCTGAGTGGGTTACTTTGTGTTCAAGTTCAACAGGGTGATTATTATAATCACTGAAGTAAATTTATTGTATAGTATTCTGAACTTTTTCATTCAATTATTTTTCAACACTAGATAAAGAGGGGACACGATAATGGTTGAGGATCCTAATTGTTGTGTTGTGGAAAACCACAATGTGAGCGTTATTATCATTTATAGCCTGAGCAAAATAATTTCTAAATGTTGGCTGGGTATGGTTTGCTGAAAAATGAGATTCACTATGTCACATTTATCCTCCATTCACAGGAACCTCCAGAGCTCTTTATTAAATTAGTTTCTTATTGAAAAAATATTATGTCTTATCTCGATAGACCTTGTTCTTTTTTTTTTCATGTGGATTTATGAAAATGAGAACATTAAATATTTTTTGTAAGGAAGAAAATTACCAAAAGTACCAGAATATGATTGACTGTGAGTTGTTGGAAAGGAACATTTTTTTCATCCCAATATAAAGGCTGGGTAGAAAGAGGTTGCCGATGGGACCCTAGACTCTATCAGTGCCTAACTTTAATATCATCGTTAAGGCCTAACAGTATGTATTGGTATGAAGGCTGCATCATTGCGTTCTAATGTTTTTCTTTGTGCTATGGTACCCTTTCTGAGATTTTTTTGCCAAATGTTGGTTTCGTCAAAATTTGGTTATGTATAATGCTATTTAAGTATGTTATCCTCTTTGTCCTTGAAATATTTTTAAAATTCTGTAATGGATTTATGCAGGATGTACTTCAAGATTCAGTCATGCAGCTCTGACTGCTAAGTATAGAGACAAAAAATATTTATGAAATTGATTAGACTGATAGTTGTTATGATTTTGGGAATTTTGATCTCCTCTTGAACTTGAGTCTAGATGACAGTCTATTTTGGTTGTAAACACTGATTTTTTCTTACGTGTATTTTGGCTGAAGTATCTATGCCTGGTAACGAAGTTGGAGATAGGGTTCACGATTTCTTTGGCCAAGAAAATTTGCTCCAGGGCCCACATCAGTTGCAAGCTGCTGATGGGAACTGGCCGGTTCTAACTGATAATACATGGGTTGCAAGCCAACAGCATATTGGTGCTCCTTTTATTTCTAACTTCAAAAACAACATTACACATCAATCAGGTGTTTATTATTATCAATGTATTGATTTTTTATCCATTTTTTGTAACATCATACTAATCTTGTGTTTGTTAAAAAAATATAAACCAGATGTCATATTTCCTTCAATGTAAAACTTTTGTATGTTATTTCTCAGCAAGCGCTGAAGGAGTAGGGCATGGGAATCTGATGTATGATGGTTTTAGTCATGCGCAGTCAAATCTATGGCCTGACTTCAGCAGAAGTCAGGCTTTCAATCAACAGAAAAATGTTAATGGCTTTGTGCAAGGGCATCATTTGTTCCAGACAAGGCAGAATGAAGCAAACTTTTTAAGAGGGAGGATGGTATCTGACAGGAAAATTTTGACGACTAGAGAGTTAACGTTACAAGAAGCTCAGAGCTTAGATGGCCCTGACCATAATGAAAAAAATTTGATGGGATTGGACACCAGTGATGCACATGTAAGTTTTGATCTTTTTGGAGGTCAACAGCAAATGAATGGTGGGCTTGTGAACATGATACAATCATTAGAAATGTCTAACTCGCAGCTAATGCAACAACAAACCATGCTCTCACAAATAGATGGACTTCAGAGGCAGCAGCAGCAGCTTCGATCCGAATCAAGGCATCATGATTCAGTGATAATGAGGCAGAATAGTGGAAATCATTCATCGATTATAAGTGGCAGTGTTCCTGTTAATGATAACCTCAACTATTCTTGGCAGGATGAACATATGGCAGGCAATATGAATTGGCCTCAGTTTGGTGCATCACCAGTAATGCATGGATCATCCGGTGAACCTGAGAAAAATCATGCATTACAGATGATGGGAGTGGGTAATCCACAAATTGATCAATATCCATATGGTGTTCATAGTACTGGAAGAAACATTGCAGGCCCTGATTCATTAATTCAAATGGATAAACCTGGAATGCAACAGTTATCTGGCACCTACAATTCCTTCCCATTGAACCAGTATACAGTGTTGCCAAATCAGTCCAACATGCAAGATGAGACTTCATTTATGAGACAAAACTTTCAAGGAAAAAGTTTTTTTGAACAGACTGCTGCTCAAGGTTTAAATAGTAGACTGAACTTAGAAAACTTGGATCCTATACATTCCCAGCGAGAAAATATATCAACGCAGAAGGGTCAGGGGAAACAACCGATGGCTGGACTATCTGAACCATCATCTGAGAAAACAGAGATGCTAGCCACTTCTTCACAGTATGCTGCCACATTAGATCCAACAGAGGAAAAAATTTTATATGGCTCCGATGACAGTTTGTGGGATGTGTTTGGTGGGACCACCACCCTGGGGTCTGGAGTTTCTCACACGGTGGATGGTGTTGTCCTTGATAGTGGATTTTCGTCGTTTCAAAGTGGAAAATGGAGTGCTCTTATGCAGTCTGCTGTAGCAGAAACTTTGACTGGTACTAATCAGGTACAGGAAGAGTGGAGTGGTTTGAGCTTTCGGAAAGCTGAATCTCCGAATGAAAATCAATACCATGTGTCTGTTGATGTTGTAAAACATTTTACTGGTCCTAATCATCGGGATGCTTCTGGATTCAAGCAAACAAGACCAAAATCTTTCTTTGAAAAACACGACGAAAGTTCACAAACCTATACACCCCAAATGCCTTACTATGCAGAAGGAGAAAGTAGATGCATAGATCGAAGCTTGCTACTAAAGGTGCCTGCTGAAGACATTCGAGTTTCAGACAATGTCGATAATTCTTCAGATACGAAAATAAAAGCAAATAACATATTAGGTTATTGGACCTCTCAACAGAGCATACCTGAGAACCTGCATGGAATACAAAATGGTGGGAATTTCCCAGGATCCATGTCCCCAGGTAAGTATCATAATCTGAAATATTACGAGAATCAGAACATGCCACCAAGGCAGCGATTGTAGTAGAGTCATTCTTGATGAAGTTTGTCATTATACTTTTATGTTTAAGGATAATTTAACATCTGATTCACGTGTTGAAATGTTCCGTGCAGAACGAGCTGTAGAATTACCTCATCTTCCTCAGATTCATAATGAAAGCAAAGTGGGGATTGGTGATGCTGCAGTTCCTCAGTCTAGCACTTTTAGTTCCGAGAGGGAAACCCGACAACAGTATTCACATAGTGGTCCTCATAAGATTGGGAAAGATGTAGACTTTTCTGGGAATAGGGGACACAAATCTGCAGATAAATATCAACAACACATGGGTAATAGCTGTCAAATTTTGGAGTCATTTGGAAATAGTGATCTAAACAAGGGAGAGTCTGAAAGTCTTGAAATGGAGGAATCAAATAAAAAAGAGAGCTTCAAAGACAATTTTAACTCCAGAATTTCAAATCATACATCCACTGGAGGTTTGGCATGGTCCAATGTTAGAGAGGGACATAGATTGACGACTGTGGGTAAACATAAGTTAACTAATAATGTTGTTCGAAGACCATCTACAACACGCAAATTCCAATATCATCCCATGGGAGATCTAGAAGTTGATACGGAATCTTCTTATGGAACTAGACACTTGGCACATTCACAGCCTACGTCCCAAGAGCAAATTTTTGTATGCAAAAGCCATGATGCAAGGAGTACAGGGCAATCAAAATTCGGTCATGCTGACAAAAGTTCTTTGGAAGTTGGAAAGGTATTGACAGGAAGTCTGAACATATTATAATACATATTAATTGTTTCCTAATAAAACATTCATGCATTTTTATTTTGTATGCTTTTCTATGATCAAATTTATGAAATATTTTTTTGATTTTCTTAACAAATGAGGTTTTACTTGATTTCATCCAGGGTAATGGACCTACAAGAGGTTTTTTGGAAAAGCCTTCGCATAGAATGCTTACAGGATTGGATACTTCGCTTGATAACAACGTTGATAATGATCCTTCACACAACCTCACAGCATCAAGGTAGTTAAATAGTTCATTTCAGTTTCTCTGTCCTAGTATATCCAGTTTTATAGCACTTTTTTTTCTTTGCATTTGATCAATATTATTTTTTTGTATATACTTCATTATAAATCATTGGTGAAGATCTCTGTGACAAATTGAAGGGATGACTATGAGTCTATGATGTATTTATGTTTCTCTTCGGAGGAATTAATTAATTAGTTAATTTCGATATTGGGGTTGAGCTTCCAGTTTGTTTTTCATTTTTTTTGTGTTTTTTCCGCCTTCTATAGATACTATTTCGGATTAACAATTTTTATCTAGTAAATGGTGTCAAAGGCGTGCTTCCTCTTATAAGGGCAGCTATTATCCTGTTAGTATTGGAAAGAAAGTTCTTTTTTAAGACACTTTGCGTTTAGAAAAAAATCTCTAGAAGATTTCTAATTTTGTTATGCATCAAAGGCAATTATGTGCTTTTCTTTTAACTGCAGCCAGAATATGCTTGAGCTTCTCCACAAAGTGGATCATCCTGGACAGCATGGAGCTACAGAAAACTGTAGCTCCTCGAACTTGAACCCTTCTTCTTGGATGTATGGGGCCAAAAGTTCTGATGGATTAATTGATCAAACTCAGCCACGTCAATCCTCTGCATCACATGGTTTTGGTTTACAATTGGGTCCTCCATCTCAACCACCATCAGAAACAGCTTTGTCTTCTCATGAATCCTTTGAATCAGATAAGATTTCACAGCTTGGCACCTCTGAGAGCAAAGGAAAAGTTGTGCCTTCTGCAACAAATAGGAAGTCCTTTACTCCACGTGTATCTGTAGAAGGAGATCTTAAAAATCATGTATCTCGTGCTTCCCAGTCCCTTCATTCTAGTATTCATCTTCAAGCCAAAAACAAAATGAAAAATCAGTATTCAAGAATGAGAGATGAGTTTTGCAACCGGGTTGAAACTAGTCATTCCTCTTTCATGCCTGATGTTCCTGAAATTTTGCCTCCAAAAATTGATGCATCTAGTGTGCAAAATTCAGCTCAACAACCTGATTGGTTGACTACTTCTGAACAAGGTGCTTGTTCAAAAGTGTCCTCCAATGAATGGGCAAGTGTTACTAACCCACAACAATGTCCTGAACCTTCAAAGTTTTCTCATATGTTCAAATCCTTTCGTTCGGACAACAATTTGGAAAGTGACACCTGTAAACAAAAAGTGCCAGATAAGATTACAGATGAATTAGTCAGTATCCCTTCTGGTGTTCATTCCGTGAACTTACAAAGCTTTGTTGGAAGAGAGAAACCAGTGACTGAAAGTCATCGAAAGTGGGTATCAGCAAATGGTCCACTAGCGTCATTAAGTACATTACAGGGAAAAGAAACACTTGGCCTTCCTAACCAAGCTTCTGTAATTCCTGCTTCTAATCAAAGAGCTTATGAAGCTTTAGATCATTATCTAAGACCTAATAAGACTCAGGATCAACATATTTCGTCTCTAGATCAAATGCGGAACTTAAACAGGGAGATTGATCTGACCGAGAAAAGATTTATAAGTGCAGACAGTGGTCTGGATGCTTCAGTGATTGCTGCAAGGGGTGGACAATGTCTATCATCTGGATCAAACAACATCGTTCAAGAGGCAATGATTAATCCTGCATCATTAGCACCTAGAGATTCTAAGATACAGACTTTTTCCTTACAGCCAAGGGATAGTCCAAATGCTAGTGGTTTGTGTCAGGATGGATTAGGGTTTTGTCAAAGCAAGTCTGAAACTCTATTTTGTGACAAAGGCGAACATTCTGGCATTAGTCCTCAGATGGCACCAGCTTGGTCTGAAAGCTTTAAGAATGACCTAACATTCACTGTGCCTGCTCATGGAAACTCTACTATCAAGTCATTGAAACAGTCTTTGGTTCAGGAAACACCTTTGGATTGTTTGAGTTTTCTACATGGTTCAAAGCAACCTAATTCTTTAATTGATAAAGCTTTGCCTGATTCAGCTACACGAAATTCTCAATTGAACGAACATTGTCATACTGGAAGTGATTTGCTTGCTGTTGCGAACCAAAGTGTGGTTGTAAAACCGCTGAAGCGCAAAACTTCAACGTCAGAACTTTTACCTTGGCATAAAGAAGTAGCTCTTGATTCTCAAAGGCTTCAGAACATAAGGTGGTTGAGCTGTCTAGAAAATTTTATCTTATTCCATTTACTCCTTTTCTTCTCATGAATACGCAAACTTTATAAGATATAAATAGAAATCTCTGTTTTTTTAACTGATGGCCTCCTTTTATTTGTTTGATATGCACGTTGTCTGGAGAAGACGGTTTCTTCTTGATTTTACATTAGGTCTCCTGTAAGACATTCATGCTGTTTCTTTCATAGATTAAATCTGATATTTGCTTGCATTTTCTGTGTTTAATGAGTAACTGAATTTGTTTTACTATTCTTTATTTGTGCGTGAAAAGTTTTACTTTTTGCAGCTTGGCTGATGTAGAATGGGCTCAAGCAACAAATCGGCTTATTGAGAAGGTCAGCTTAATGTCAAACTATTCATTTAAAGTTACTCCATTTGTGAATCATTTGATTACATAAATAGCTATAATATCTTTTACTTGAGGACAGAGGGAAGATGACTCGGTAATGGTTGATGATGGAGACATGTTCTTTAGGGCAAAGAAAAGGCATACGACGACAACACAGCTTATGCAGCAACTCCTTCGATCTCCTCCAGCTTCATTTCTTTGCACTTCTTCGAACATGCAGTATGAGTGTTGGGTTTATCTTCTAGCCAGATCTGCATCTGGCGATGCATGCAGTGCAGTTACTACAGCTGGGACTAAGACAGATTCTCATCTTGACAGCAAAAACCAGTAAGTATATTGCCAGAAGTTCTTAATTCTATATGCTGCATATTAATTGTATTGCGTCTTGATGTAGTTTTTGAAATAATATGTTACGACTCTCTACACTGCACTTCATTTGGAAGCGCTTCACTTGGCTTTCTTTTCTAGAGAGCACTCTTTTCCAGTCAGAATCCTCGGTCAAGGTAGTCGTAACATGGAGTGGATCTACTCCTCCCATAACAGGTTTAATCTCTAATAATTTCATCATGAGGTGACTTGAACCTGCATCTCTACTTTGTGGGTAAAATTTTTTTAACGAAGCGTGTCATAGTCGTAACATAAAAGATGCCTTTTATGGGCATACTTGGTTAAAAGAATTCTACCAACAAGCTAGAGGTGCAGGATCTATCGTGAAATTATTAAGGAATAAACTCTATTGTTGAAGGAGCGGATCCATTCTTCCATGTTACGCCAGACTCGACCAAGGGTTGTGACTGAAGCAGGGTGCTGACTGAAAAAGAAGGCCGAGTGAAGTGAGGGGTTGTAATATAATGTAATCTATGCTTGAAACAAATGTTTGTAAAAACATTTTTTTCCAAGAAAGATAAACCAATCAATCAAGAAATAGCTTTGCCTTTACATTTGAAAAGGACTATTCAAACAAGCTATATTTGAAACTTTGGTCTTATTAGCATGTAAGCGACTTATTTATTATCAATCCCAAGAAGTGTATACAGTTATGGGATCTATTTTGTTTTCCTCTTACAAGTTTTCCTTGTTTGCCTTTAGCATCTCCGGGAAGCTCGAATCATCGGTCAATACTGGGGATAGGCTAATACACAAACTTGTGGAGGATTTTATTAATCGAGCAAAGAAGCTAGAAAATGATATTTTGAGGTAGCCTTTTTTCTCTGCTTGATTGAACTACCATGTGTTTCTCATAAATTGGAATTTGATGAGGAATACAAGAAAGCTTATCTTTCACTTACAATTTTTACTGTTTTCTGTGTTACAGAGTGGATAAAGGAGTTTCAATCCTCGACTTAAGAGTAGGATGTCAAGATCTGGAGAAATTTTCAGTCATAAATCGTTTCGCGAAATTTCATAGTCGGGGTCAAGTGGATGTAGGATACGCTTCATCTTCGGATACAACTGTAAATTCTCAGAAAATCAGCCCTCAGAGATATGTTATTGCTGCTCCCATACCTCGATATGTTCCAGATATGGTACAGTGTCTTTCACTTTGATCGATAATTAATCGAATTTTTCCTCCTTGGGGCTGTCTCATTTCTACACCCCGGTCACTTATACATTTCTGCGACATGGTTGAACAAATAAAACCATGCGACAGGGGACATCGGCGAAGAGTTATTGAGTATCTTCTCCAAAGCAGCAGATAATTTTAATGTTGCCATTCAGGCCATTGATCTTATTCTTGAGACATGTCCATTAACGGGGTTTTATTGAAAAGACTGCCTCGGCCTGATCAGTTTTTATGCAACGGGGTTTATACAAGTGCAGGGCTTCTCTTCTGGAAATATCTGAGTGTAGACCCAAACCCAGTTTCTGCTTTTCAAGATTGAAGCATGGATTTATCTTTGAATGAAATAGGATTGGCTATCTCCACAGTTTTTTGACGAAGATGAGCACCGGCCGTGGGATCGACGAAGAGCAAAGGTTTTGAGCATAAGGGCTTTGTTTCATATTGGACATTGGCCTTTATATTACAGGTTCGTCATTGTATATCACCTTTTCCAATTTTAGCTGAAATGACAAAATGGTAAAAAAAATAGTAATTTTTTTTGTGATTGGTGACTGTTTTATGAAACAATTTTTACCACCTTGGCCATTTGCCTTTTTTTTCATCTTCACACTTGATTTTAGCAGGTCTAGGTTCTAAATGTTTCATTAGTTTAGCTGCTTTTGATCATTTTAGCTCCAATTTCAATTGGCCCGTTTTGACACTATGCAGGAATTACAAATCTCAACAAAACGGTAAGTAAATTTTGACTGAGGTCTTGATTTTCTCGGAAACTGCTTAGACTAACCGATGTTTACTGGTTATCGTAGCTCGTTTTTTCTTAGAACATCACGACAAGTCGAACCAGCCCGATTCCACCCTTAATTGTTAGCCCTACTTCAATTAGGGTGGGGACGAGACATGGGTAGTATGCCCAACAATAGAGATTCAACCAATGAAGAATGACGTCACAATGTCTTTTTTTCCAAAGGTCTTTAATACAAAACCATAATATACTTTTTTTATATTTTTAACATAATATTTTCTAGACAATATATAATGCTTCTAATAAATCAATAATAATAATGTCAACATGTAATTTACTTGATGTAATATAATAAGAATCTTGAACTAAGGATAGAATTATTAAAATTTATCATAATTTTAACAAATATAATATTATTATATCTTTCTCTGATCTTAGTCTATCTGGCAATATGATTTGCAATTTTAGTCAATTTGGGGTATTTTGCAAAGAATAAAAAAATATAAATTCAGATTTTTATTTAACTCAATTAATTAGATTTTTTAATCAAATTATAAGATATAAAAACTTTTGATCACTATTAATCAATTTTATGTCAACTGAGTTGATAGACATCACTAAAATGAAAAAATACGATGACAAAATATTTGTTATAATCTAGTTTAAAAAATCAATTGACGAATATCAAAATTTGAGATATTTGTCAAATAATAACTGAAAATAAATAACAATTTTAAAGCTAAAGAACCAATCAATCCAATGAAGTACGAGAAATTAATGGTGTATACCTTAAAACGGCTATCATTGCAGCCTCAAATCCTAATTGAACGAAGATCAAAGAATCACTGATGGATTTCTATCTCTTTGCAATGCCAGTAGCTGAGAAAGAGAGCTCACTATTTTGAGATCCGAAAGCAGCCTCTTCGAGTTCACGCGCAGTCACAAGCCTCGTCGAAGGACTAAATTTTTCGTCGATCAAAGCTTTGCAATCTTCGACATCCATTGATCTTCCTGAAAAATGGGTTTCGACAGCTTCGATTGTTTTGTCTATAAACGCTAATCTGGGCATGAAATCTTTCAGGCAGCATACAAAATCCAAATGCCTTCTTGCCTGAATGATAATTGGATAAAAAACTTGATTTTAAGTAAAATCCTATGAGCTTAATAGAGAGACTTATCAGTTATCATACCGATCTATATTCAGGAGCTCTTTTTGGTTGCTTCAAATATGCCATATTCTTCGCATCGAAATCCCACAAAAACGACGTGTGGTGGATCCATCTTTTTTTCGTAATCGACTGAGCATTTCCTCCGAATTTCCTATCGCCAAATACATAATCTACTATCCGATAAATTTTAATCATCATGCAATTTTTTACATCCTCGATAACATGAGCAAAGAAAACAAAAGAAAAAAAAGGAAAAACTTCGATAAAGTTATGCTATCGTACCTTGCCGGCAGAACCCGACTCGTAAAAAAATGAGTCTTTACAGATACGAAGGAAATAATGTGAAATTTAAAAAGATTATAGGGGAATTTAAATCTTAACATTTCCGGTGTTTACAGATTAGAAGTTAAACTATTTGTGACAAACAACACTTAGAGACCATGTTTTTCTTTTAGTGAGGTATTTTAATTTGATTTCTAACCACTTCAGTGATTTCTACATTCATTTATTGATGAAATTTTATTTTTTTCTAAAATGAGTTTAATCTCTAATTTTTAAGTTTTATTTTTTCAAGTTTCATCGATAAAGTTATTGCAAACACCCTAATCGGGAGACCCTGACTCGTGAAAAAAATGAGTATTTACCAATATCAAGGAATTAATGTCAAATTTTAAAAGATTAAAGGGCAATTTAAATCTGAAGATTTCACGTGTTTGCATAGATTAGATGTTACATTATTTGTTGAAAACAACGGTGACCGTGTTTTTCATTTAGTGAGGTATTTTAATTCGATTTCTTACCATTTCAGTGACTTCTAACCTCATTTTTAGATGAAGTTTTATTTTTTTAAGAGTTATTTCACTAAACACCCGGAACGTTTTTCACCACAAACCTTAACAAATTTTTCTAACAACCAACACTTCAAAAACCATTCGATTTTGCATGCAACACCTTTAAAGTTAAATTTTTATAACTCTAATTTATCATCATCTATCACTCACCACCCATACTGAGTCATAATCTCTCTTAGTCGCTCGTCAACCCCGTTTCTCATTAAATACAAGTTTCATTTTAAGTTTTTCAATTTAATTTCAAGTTTTAACTTGATTTTTCAATCATTTATGTCAAACTTGAGTCAAATATATAATTTTAAATAATGTAAACTACAAAAGGTTTGAAATCGATAAATTTGCATTAAAAATTTGATATTGAGGGTGTTATATGAAAAATCAAAAGATTTGAAGTATTAGATGTCAAAAAAATTCGTTTAAGATGTCCGGTGAAAACATCTTAAACGTTGAGGATGTCTAGTGAAGTTAACTTAAAAAAAAAAGTTTAAAATATAATTTGAAAATAATCTCAAGTGATAAGAGGAAAGAGACAGTGATTTTCATTTAGTGACGTAATTTAATTCGATTTCTATCAATTTCAGTGATCTCTAAACTTATTTGTACATATAATTTTATTTTATTTTTTAAAAAGTTTAATCTATAATTTTAAATAATCTCAAACAATAGAATCTAAATGACACTTGAAAGATTTATAAATGTAATGGCGAAATGAAAAATTCAAACGCCTTACCATTTTCTCGAAGGCGGAAGTCACTGATTCCTTGAAAGACTTGATCGTACAAGAGGCTACTCCACGACATGATGGGTCGGGGATAAGGTTGCAAGCCGGAAATTGCGTCTTTGTCACAAATGAAAGTGACAAAAATTGTGTTACAATCAACGACAACTGTGCCACCACCTGTGAACCTTTTGATGACTGGAATTCGATCTTCTAATACTGATTTGATTTCGAGAAGCTCTGCATGTTTCCTATGGGAAATAGTCAAGAATCTCTCTAAATTTGAAATGCACATTGAACAGCAGATCACACAATTCAGAGAATACAGCTAGGTTTCGAAGTAAATTCAATCAAATGATTGGAGAATTCAAATGTATTTTTAATGAAATACATAAATCGGTGCAATCAAAAAACAAAGTCGAGTGCTTTAATAGTTTAATCATACACTTTTGCAGGGTTTCTCATACATGGTGAATGACAAAAATCCCAAATTGTAATGACATCCATAGGATGAATCAATCAAACTTGGAAAATCAGGACGAAACGTGAATTCAAATAATGGATTTTCATATTGAGAATTCTCATATTTCATAGATTTGTGGATATCAAAATCACATTTTTTCCACCAAGAATATTGATAAATTTACATTCTTAATATTTTTAGAATTTTGATACATTCTTAGTGAACATGTTGACATGTCGAATTGTAATTGGTCTAATTAGAGAACATACAATTAAAATAATTATTCATTATATTGATTGCATTAATCACGGACCGACACGTTAACGTGTACAATAAAAACGTAAACCTAACACTAGCCTAACTTAAAAAAATGTATTTCGTCTCTGTTGTCATTCTCCTATCTTAATCTTTACAGCACAAACTTACTGATTTCAAGTGGAACATAATACAATTGGTCTAATTGTTTCCAACTTGCAAGGAAATAGACAAATTCATCAACATTATGTGACACGATAATTTATCAACATTGTGCAAGAAATAACACCAAAAGACGCATCGAGCCTGTAAATAGCTCTAATACATAATCCATTGACAAGAGTTTTGAGAAATATATTACCCGGAAACACCCATCACAATATTTGGAGTATTTGTTCCATCATTAATGATGCACCAATTATCAGTTGTGTTTCTCAGAAGCTGCTCTTCCAAATGCAGTTGCTTCAAAATTGGAAAACCCTTCAATCTAATGACATTTATCAGAGGTTGGCAGCCATTTCTGATCCGTGATATCTCCATGAAAATCCCAAAGGGGAACTCCTTTTCCTGCATTTATATTTGCACATAAAACAATAGAGAAGTGGAAATAGAGGAAAAGGAATTCTTCAAATTCATGCTTACGTTTCAGCTAATAGAGAATCCAATTTGGTGTCTAATGTGGAAAAAATACATAATAGTCTACGCCTAGACAAAAAGTAAGAATATGGGGTGATCTCAATTTTGCAGCCATTGAAGTAGAAACCATTAACAAAAACTAGAATATTTAACCCCGGAAGAGCAACACTCCCCGTTTACCTCTTCCAATGATGCACCCACCTATTGCAAATAATGAAACAAGCTCATAAACCAGAAGAAAAATAAAGAAACGACCTTTCAGTCACCCAAACACCCAGTTGCTCTGGGCCTCCTCTAATAATACAACGCTTCAGACACGACCAAAACCTTAAAGACAGCAAAAAAAATCAGCAAACTCCATTGCAGGAACGAACCAAATTGATGTCTACAAGACAAATCACCAACACCCAACTCGGAGTTGACCAGTCTCCACACAGACTCGGGGGTCAAAGAATCCAATGTCGCATATCGATGGCGCTGCCAATCCCGAAGCAGGGAAAGAGAAAAATTGAGGAAGAAGACGAGAGCTGTTGGGCTTCAGGGAAAAAGGTTTAAGCTTTACATGGAGGAGCCAGAGGAGCGAGTAAACACGAGCTGATTCGCAAGATTTCTTGTTGTAGTCGGAAGAATGAATGGGCTCTGTACGAGTTTTTGGTTGTGCTCTTCGTGGGTTAAGAAAGTGTTGCATTACTCTAATCACTAGTGTCAAACAGACCCAAATTTATTGTTTAGGTGTATTAGATCAATTTTTAATTTAAAAAATAATTGATCTGTACATAAATTGAAATCAAACCAAAATTTATACTGAATTTTATTCATATAGATTGTACGAACAGATTAAGTTTTAATTTAATTTTACAAGAACTAATTCGTCGATCAACCACACTCAACGTTTTGTAAAAACAATTACTGATCGATAATTCAAGAGTTTGAATTTTACAAAATCGAATGTAAATTCGAACTAAAATTAATATGAAGTTTTTCGTTTAATTTAGATCAAATTGATTATTCGATTAGTTTCAGTTCAATTCTATTTAGTTTGATTAGGTTCATTCATCATCCTCTTTTGGTTCAACGTGTATCTTTCTTCATAAATATATACTTGAATAACAAAATTCATAATATCTTGACTATAGTAAATTTATTTAGCTGTGATTCTTACCCATTTAGGATTTTTTAAATAAATTTTGGTCTCTAGACAGTCTCATATTTTCACTAGTCGATGACTTATGAAGAACTTAACAAACGTGTCGAGGAGTCTAATATCGTGCGCCATCGTGCAAGATAAAATAATGCCTTTTACGATTATCGTGCATTGCCCTTATATGGTGATTTGTCGTCGTAAACATGATAAAATCACACTTTAAAAGTAACAAGCATTTGCAAAAGGGATTCTCTTCTCCTTTTCTATTTTGCTCGATCATCACATTTTTCTTAGTAAAATAAGAACAAGTTGGCAATAGAATTGAATTTTAATTATTGCTAACAAAATAATCTGGTGCTTATCGTATGGAAACCCTTCGATCTTTTTCAAATATCACGTGACATTTTAGCATGGTAGATACGTCCTGAACAAGACTATTTTTGGGTTCGAGTTCTTGTCCAAAAAATATAAACGACCAATCAACTTACCACTCGTAAAATTGAAACGCCGATCTTTCATTGTCCAGAAATGCTCGATTTTCTTCAGCAGAACAAAATGAAAAAATAAAATCAGTGAGTTTGGATATGCATAATGAAGCATTTCTTCATCTCTTTCTTTTACTTTTTTTCAGCAGAATCAGAAATCTGTCTCTCTTGATACCAAAGAAGAGGGCTGGACGGGCAAAAGAGAGCTCAAATAAAGATGAAAATAGAGGAAAAAAAGAGAAGAAGTCAGCACAAGAAATCAAAACAAAGACTGGCATTGGGAAATCTAAAGCCACAATGTTGCAAAAAAGCAATTTCTTGGTGCATAAAAAGTTCTTTGCTGGGTTGGTCTGGTTTCTGTTCTTCCAAAATCTCTTCTTTTAATGCCTTTTCTTCCTTCTATGCCAATATGATTATACCCACTTTTAATTTTCAATAAACAAAACAACAAATCATTGAACAAATCTCTTCATTTTTGTTTCCTCAGAAATCGAATCCAGAACAGAAAGAAATCAAATACTAAGCCTTTCTGATCCCAAACCAGCCAAAAATAAGGTGGAATCAGTTTGGTTCTGTTCAATATATGGTAGAACTGAAATCGGTTCGGTGTTGGATAAAAACAACGACACAGAAGTGATGACACCCTTGATTTTTCAGTTCGGTTTTCATTCGATGGCCAGTTTTTTCAGTTTAGTGTTTGGTCTGATTTTGTTTTAACTTGAATTTGTAGAGTAGATGTTGACTTCGGTTTATTTTCATTTTATTTTTGTTTTTTCATGCATTTGCATTTCAATCATTTTGAAAATTTAGCAATATATAAATAAATATTATAATTTTTTTCCTACTAATACAAATAATTTAAAGATAAACATTGTTGAGCTACATAAATATAACAAAGACAAAAAAAATAAAATATATATTATATTCCAAAGCTAGAATAACTTCAATTCTAATATTTTGATAAATGAAATTTATAAAACTAATTTATAAAGAACTAATATTTATCATTGATCAATATTTTGAACATCTATTATCAAAAATCAGTTTCATTATTTTAATATATTCTTTTGTTCGGTTCAGTTTGACTTGATTTTTTTAAAATTAGAATCGAAAATCAAACCGAAATATTCGGTTTGGTGGGTTTCTTCAGCTTTTACGGCATTGAAACCGGACTGAACCGAAGGGAAAGGTTTGGTTCGGTTCAGTTTTTTGCTACAAACAAAACCGATTTCCACCCGCAAAAAAATGAGATGGTTCTAGATATGTATATCGTCGATTAAGACTGTGTTGGAGTAGCTTGATGAGTTTTAAATGTATTGCTTCGGTGAAAAAAATAAAGACTGTCAATTGTGAATAGCTAAATGTAAAGGAAGTTAGAATTGTAATATTCTTGGTTTCCCAGTGATATATTTTTCTCAAGCCATCTTTTTATTCAAACCTGACAGAGTCTTCTAAAAAGAGCCATAGTATTACTTCCATTGCAGACCATATGATTGATCTGAATCTAAAACTACCCTACATCTTCTGTAATGTCCTACTGTCTTTTTTTTCTTTTTTCTATTCCAAATCCCATAAAAGATGAAGCATTAGACCCTGGGAATAGTGGGTTTGTTTTTGTTTTGAACACAGTTCTTCCATTCCTTTCCATTTTGAGCTTAGTCACCCATGGAGTTCTTGATTTTTAGAAGTGTTTTTTTTGTTTTTTGTGTCGGATTTTTAGCTTTTCAACCGGAGAGATCTCATGGGATGAGGAAACNAACCGGAGAGAACTCATGGGATGAGGAAACTCGAGACGGGTTTTTGGATGGAACAAAGGTGAATTGTTCGATTTTTGGAGTTTGTACGATGTGCAGACTGGTTGGTACGAAGATTTGCAGACCGACCTAAGGTTGGCACCTTCACCTCAATGGTGTTTGATCCGAATCAATTGTGCAAACAAAAGAATTCGAAGGGGATCAAACCCCATTCAAAACAAGTGCTGAGATTTTGTTTTCGTTCAGATTTTTGTGTTTTAAAGAGCTGAAAAAGAAAAGAGTCATGGCAATATGTTATGGTCATCAGTCAGAATA
>QAOC01006964.1:7874-40635 GCA_003255005.1 Begonia fuchsioides
ATGTTTTATTATTATGGATTAACTTACTGAGCGTTAGGCTCATTAGATAAGCTTTGTAATATAGGTGATGAGATAGATATTGTGGATTCTACTTATCGTGGATAGATGACTGAGGTGATGAAGTACGTCCATTGCAGAAGTTTGCAGCTATTAGTGCAATTTTGACCCGTGGGCGACCTATGTAAATGAATATGTTTTGTTTGAAAACTAATGTATAATATTATGTTTGGTCTATAACTGTTTTGCAATAACTTGGTTTTAATGTTAAAGTACAAGTATGTTTTGGTTACTTATTACGAATAGAATCGATTTTGATGAAGTTAAATAAAAGTCTTCCGCTGTATTTTATTTCAAGGATTTCAAATTGATAAGTTTTAACGTAAATTGTTTAAAGTTAGTACATGTGTTTACAAAAAGAAAACATTTTAAGCAAGGGAAAAACGGGATGTCACAATTCCTTTTAAGCTATATGATATGGTCAAAGTATGTCTATGGTTTCGTTTATTAAAGCTCAACAATTATTAGAGACTTGATGTGAAGGCTTTCTGGCAAGCATTATTGATGTGTAAAAGCAGCATAAAAAGACATTGCACGATATTTTGGTGATTAAGGAATTTCCTGAGATATTCTTGGATGACCTTCCAGGTTTGCCACCAGATCGCGAGATTGAATTTGTTATTGATGTTTATCCTGGAGCAGAACCAGTATCAAAGAACCCGTACAAAATGGCTCCAATGGAAGTAAATGTACAACTAGAAGATTTAATTAACAAAAGTTTTGTATGTCCGAGTTTTTCACCATGGGGAGCTCCAGTCCTATTTGTTAAGAAGAAGGACAGATCATTAAGGATGTGCATTGATTAGAATTGATGATTTATTCGACCAATTACAAGATGCATGTGTGTTCTCGAAGATTGATTTAAGGTCTGAATATTATCAATTGAAGGTCAAGACATAAGATATTCTTAAAACGGCATTCCGAACCAGATATGGACATTATGAATTTCTAGTTATGTCTTTTGGCTTGACCAACGCACCGCCGGCCTTTATGGATTTAATGAATCATGTATTCAGGGAATTCTTGGATAAATTTGTGATCGACTTCATTGACGACATATTAATTTATTCTCGATTGGATGAGGAGCACAGAACACTTGAAGGCTGTATTGTCTACACTAAAACTTCATAAGTTATATGCCAAGTTTTCTCAATGTGAGTTTTGGCTTGATAAAGTTAATTTCCTTGGACATGTTATATCCAAAGAAGGTATTTCTGTTGATCAAGAAAAGATACAAGCTGTTATGGATTGGGCACAACAGAAGAATGTTGGAGAAGTACAGAGTTTCCTCGACTTAGCTGGGTACTATCGAAGATTTAAAGAAGGATTTTCAAAGATTTCTATTCCATTAACAATATTAACAAGGAAGAATATGAAGTTTTTATGGTCTAAGGAATGTAAACAAAGTTTTCACGAATTAAAGAAAAGGTGGACAACGGCCCCAATTTTTTCTATTCCGACAGAAGAAGGAAGATATAGAATCTATTGTGAGGCTTCTAAGATTGGATTGGACTGTGTTCTAATGCAAGAAGAAAAGGCAATTGCCTATGCTTCGAGACAATTAAAAAACTACGAGCAGAATTATCCTACGCACGATCTCGAATTAGCGGCGGTAGATTTTGCCTTAAAGATTTGGAGACATTATCTTTATGGTCAGCAATTTGATATATTCTTGGACCATAAAAGTTTGAAGTATTTTTTTACACACAAGGATTTAAAAATGAGGCAATGGTGATGGCTCGAGTTTGTGAAGAATTATGATTTTGAAATTAAGTATCAACCTGGAAAAGCAAATGCTGTAGTCGATGCTCTAAGTAGAAAGTCGAGGTTTGCGCAAGCTGTATTGTCGTCAGCATCAATGAAACTTCAAGAAGAGATGGATAGATTTGAGGTTGAAGTAGTGTTGGATTTGAGTTCTACTCTTATGGCATTAACAATCACGCCAACTATTTTGGAGAGAATTAAAGAAGCTCAACAAGGTGATCTTATGTATAAACGGTACAAGTTGGGCAAGGAGTCGATTTCTTCCGAGCTACATTGCTCAAATGATGGTATATTAAAGTATAGAAACCGATGGTATGTTCCAACAGTGTATGAGTTACGAAGAGACATATTGACAGAAGCTCATTCATCTATGTTCTCAATATATCCCGGAAGCACAAAGATGTATCATGATTTGAGGCAATAATTTTGGCGACTAGGTATGAAAGAGGACATAGTAAAACATGTGGGTTATGTATGTCAACAAGTCAAGGCTGAACATCAAAGACCGGCCAGGACATTGCAATCTTTACCGATTCTGAATTGGAAATGGGAACATATCACAATGGATTTTGTTGCGGGATTATCGAAAACAATAAAATGTCATGATGCCATTTTGGTGATTATTGATAGGCTTACAAAGTCGGCCCACTTCTTACCGGTAAAGATGTCTTTCACAATGGATAAGTATGCAGAGTTATATGTTTAAGAGATAATAAGATTCCACGGAATTCGGTTTCTATTATTTCGGATAGAGACCCTAGATTCACAATGGGGACAAGTTTGAATTTTAGTACAGCTTTTCATCCTCAAACCGATGGCCAAACCGAAAGGACAATTCAAATATACGAAGACATGTTTAGAGCATGTGTTTTAGAATTCCAAGTGACATGGAGTAAGTTATTACCATTAGTGGAATTCACGTATAATAATAGTTATCAAGCTACGATTGGTATGGCACCATATGAGGCGTTGTACGAGAGGAAATGTAGCTCGCCTCTATATTGGAATGAA
Source organism: Begonia fuchsioides (assembly GCA_003255005.1). NCBI lineage: Eukaryota > Viridiplantae > Streptophyta > Magnoliopsida > Cucurbitales > Begoniaceae > Begonia > Begonia fuchsioides. The sequence goes on from QAOC01006964.1 coordinate 10,707, forward strand.
GTTGGTGAGGCTCAATTTTATTATCCCGAGATTTTGTAACAAACTATAGAGCAAGTGATTGTAATTCGGGAAAGGATCAAAATGGCACAAAGTCGTCAAAAAAGTTATGCCGGCCAACAAAGAAGAGAATTGGAGTTTGGGAAAGGTGATGAAGTTTTCCTTAAAGTTTCTCCCTTCTAAGGAGTAAGACAGTTTGGTAAAAACGGAAGCACGCTCCAAGGTTCACAGACCTTTCAATATAGTAGAAAAGATAGGAAATATAGTTTATAAGTTAGAGTTGTCATCGACTATGGAAGGAGTGCATAATGTATTTCACATTTCAATGTTACGAAAGTTTATGCGTGATCCAAATCAAGTAGTTGAACCAAGTAGCATGGAAGTGGAATCAACTTTAACATATGAAGAGAAGCCGGTAAAGATTTTAGACTCCAGAATGAAAGAATTGAGAAATAAGCAAGTTCCACTAGTCAAAGTATTGTGAAAAACCACTCTATGGAAGAAGCTACTTGGGAAAGACAACAAGATATCGAGAAGAAATATCCTGAGTTGTTTGACGTGTAATTTTGACAACAAAATTTCAAGTAAGGTGGGTGGATTGTAACACCCTTGCTTTTGTGTATGGTACAATGATCTTGTGATTTAGTTTTGATGGTACGGTAAATTAGAAGTTGTGATCGACAAAGGCAAAAAAAATGTTACGTGTATGAAGGGTTTGACGGAAAGTTAGAATAAATAAAACTCTCAATCATAAGATTAACCTAAGCTAATTAGTGATTATTAGAATGGACACCTCCTACTAGAATGGACACCTCCTACTTGAATGGACACCTCATGCTTTCCTCCACCTCCACCTTAGTTTTCTGTCTAAAAATAATATAAATCAAAATGTTATTATTAAAGTTAAATAAATATGATTGGTGAATTTGAGGAGCAGCTAAAGTGGGGTGGAATGAGGAGAAAACACCTCATGTTTTCTCCACTCCTCCTTATGACATGCCCCGAAATACCTCACCCTTAACCGAACATCCCAGAGCCATTACTCGAGCCCGAGCTCGGGAATTTTCTAACACTTGTGCTCTTTTTGTAGGGAAGCTTATGCAAGGATTTAGCATTGTGGAACCAACCCTAATGGACATAGAGAGGCCCAAGCACTCCGTGAATTACATAGGGAAGCCGGTGGACGTTGTTAATATCCCGAACCCGAGTTAGACCTTCCAAGGGAGTTTTGAGGAGGATTATAAGGAGACCAGGCCAATGACAAGTAAGCCCAAGACCAATTGAAGTGGACGAGGGAGATTTTTACTTTAAGTTTTTGTGTGTTTCTTTTTTTGCACAAACTTTAACGTTTGTTTTTGCATGCCTTTGAATGAGAGTCTTTTGACTGCCTTAGGGTATCATCTTAGGTGTGGCAGCCCTGTTAACTAGGCTACATTTTGGTGGCTGTAGGGTGGCTAACGCAGGTGGGGATGCTGGCTTAGAGTTTTTCCCAAATCAGTTTGTCAAGGGGCACTTTTCCCTCCCTTTTTGTGTGCGTGGTCAAATCAGGTAAGCTTCCATGAGCCATCCGATTTGAGTCCTTTTCCCATGCAGCTTTGGGCATGTTTTAAGCTCAACTCCCTGAGCATTGTGGGGATCTTTGGTTAATTTGAAAAACTTTGCTTTGCATTGTCAATTTCCCTGTCGATCTTCTGATCCCAAGACTCGGCCTTCCCGGTGAATTCCGGCAACCGAGAGCAACCTCGGAGTTGGTCATCCTTCTAAGCTAGGACCTATCCTTACTACATATCTCCAGCCACACTCGTCGTCTTGAGAGTGAGTGTGTAGATCATTAGCTCTTCCTTCCATTCACTCACATACCATTTTTCGGCTACCTTCTGTCCATTTTCACTCCCGTCTACATATCTTCCATTCTACTCTTTGTTCGCTTTAAAAGGTTTTAAAGCAATCAATTACTTTTGATGATGACTATGTTAATTACGTATGAAAGATAAAATCAAATACGTCTCAATGCTTAAAGAAGTGTTGCAGAATTAGAAGCTCAATATGTCGACCGCACGAATAACAGAAGAATTAGAAGTGTCGAAGAAGCAACTTATGTCGACAGGTAAGAAGTTTTGTCGACCGTTCAAAGTCCAGAGAAGAATCATATGTCGACCGCCTATCAAGTATGTCGACCGGTTGAAGACAATTAAAGTTCATGTATGTCGACCGGACGAAACTTATGTCGAACGCTCGTAATCCAGAGACAAATTGTCTGTCGACCGTTAGAAACATCTGTCGACCATTCAAAGTTTCTAGCGGAAGAAGAAATTAGAAGTTATGTCGACAGTTGAAAAACTTATGTCGACCGGGTAAATTCCAGAGAGTTTTCCATGTCGACCGCCAAGAGCAGATGTCGACCTAAGAACTTCGAGATACCAAAGTTATGTCGACAGTTGAAGAACTTATGTCGACCGGCTAAATTCCAGAGAGTTTTCCATGTCCACCGCCAAGAGTAGATGTCGACCGAAGAACTTCGAAGATACTGAAGTTATGTCGACAGCTACAAAGACATGTCGACCGGTCAAGGCCAACGACAGGAAAATTCTTCAACGGCTACTTCCTTATGAGTCTCAACGGCTATCTCTATGTCGACAGCCCCCCAATATATGTAAATTATATATTCTCAAAAGACGAGAAGCCAAAAAAGAAAGCCGATTTTTCGAGAGAGAAAAGCACGTCCAAACTCTGCCAAAATTTATAGTTAGCTTTTCTCTTACTCTTTCTTCATTGTAAATCATATAAGATCATTCTCATTGTGATCGAGAGAGTAGTTTCAAATCATTCTCGAAAAACTTCAAGTGATTACTTGTGAGAAATTGTAAAGGGGTGACGCCTCTCAGCAAGAAGAGTCATTTGTAAGGTTTGATTGACACCCAGAAGTCAGTCATAGTAAAGCTCGTGGTAGAGCGGAAAGATCTTCAAGGAGCAATCTTGGAGCGCGGACGTAGGCAAGGTTGGCCGAACCGCGTTAACAATCTCGGTGTTATCTCTCTCTCTCCTAAACTATTTAATTGTTGTTTGTGCCTAGTGATTTAATAGATAACCAAATATAGAAGAGAAATCAAGAATTTCGATTAAACTATCCTACAATTGGTATCAGAGCAGGTTACATAGAAAGTTTCTATAAGTTAAACATACGTGTGTGATCATTAAAAATGGCCTTCTCTATGAACAACTCACACACTGAGGGGCAATCAATTACTAGACCCCCACTTTTTGATGGAAATAACTATGCTTATTGGAAAACTAGGATGCGAATTGTTGTCCAAGCTATGGACTATAGTGTATGGAACATAATTGAAAATGGTCCATATATACCAATTAAATTTGAGAATGGGATTAATATTCCAAAACCTAGTAATGAATATGACGAGAACGACTTAAAAAAATTGAGCCTAAATGCCAAAGCAATGAACACCTTGTACTGTGCTCTAAATGGAGATGAATTTAATAGAGTACAAGGTTATGATAATGCTAAAGAAATTTGGCGATTGCTTGAAGTAACCCATGAGGGAACTAACCAAGTAAAGGAAAATAAGTTAAGTATGCTTGTACATGAAGATGAACTATTTTCTATACATACTGATGAAATGGTTAGTTCCATGTTTACTCGTTTCACTAACATTACTAATGGGTTGAAAGTGCTTGGCAAAGTTTATACAGACGAAGAATGTGTTCGGAAAATTCTTCGAGTTCTTCCAAGGACTTGACAACCAAAGGTAACTGCAATTCAAGAGGCTAAAGACCTCAAGACACTGAAGGTTGAGGAGCTCATCGGATCTCTCATGACTCATGAGATCACGATGAAGGCTAATGAGAAGGACGAGATTAAGGAGAAGGAACCTCCTAGAAGAAAAGACATCGCTCTCAAGGCATCCTCCAGCAATCAAGGCGAATGCAAGAGTGATGAAGAGGATGATGAGGACGTCGCCCTCATAACAAGGAAATTCAAGTGATTCCTTCAAAGAAAAAGGATGCATGGAAAGGAATTCCCAAGAAAGGAGAAGCATCCTAAGGAAAAGGAGAAGGATCTCAAATGCTATGAATGTGGGAAGCCAGGCCACTTCAAAACTGACTGCCCACTAGCAAAGAGACATCCCAAGGCTTACAAGAAGAAAGCCATGAAGGCAACTTGGGATGATAGCGACTCGTACAGCTCCTCATCCGAAGAAGAGGAAATAGCAAACATGTGCTTCATGGCCAAGGAAGACAAGGTACATAACTCATTTAGCGATTTAGAAGAGATTGATGAAGAAAATGAGTTATTTGATGCTTTTAATGACTTGCTTACTGATTTCAACATTTTGAAATCTATGTATAAAATTCTGAAAAAGGAGCATGCCATGATAACTAAGGAGCATGAAATTAAAATCAATCCCTTGGAAAACGAAATTAGCAAATTGAAAAGGGAAAATGATGATTTGAAAGGAATCGTACTTAGATTTACAAATAGAAGCAAAAATCTAAATATGCTTCTAGGTAATCAAAGAACAACTTTTGATAAAGCAGACATAGGTTATGAATCATTCAAAAAGAAAAAGAAGTATGAGAACTTCTTTGAAAAACCAAAACCTTGTCACGCATGTAATGAAATAGGTCATACCTCCTTCGTATGCCCTTCTAAAATAAGAGGAAAAAATCAAAAGGCTGTTCTGAAATGGGTTCCAAAAGGATCTAAGGCTAACTCACAAGGACCCAAAATGGTTTGGGTACCTAAAAGAAACATCTAAATCTCCTTGTGTAGGTGGAAATCTCCCGAGATAAGAATCTTTGGTTCCTCGATAGTGGTTGTTCGAGGCATATGACGGGAAACCCCTCCAAGTTCAGCTCTATCAAGAAAAAGAAGGGGAATGTCTCATTTGGAGGAAATCAAAAAGGGAAGATAATTGGTATTGGCAATATCGGTAACCCTTTTTCTCATATTATTGAAAATGTTCTTCTCGTTGACGGTTTAAAGCATAATCTATTAAGCATTAGTCAACTTTGTGATAAGGGATATAAGGTATTTTTTAAATCCAAATCATGCCAAATAAAAGAAAGCTCAGGTAGTAAAATCCTATTTATTGGATATCGATCTGAAAATGTTTATACAATTGATTTGGATAATGTTGCATGCTTTGATGAAAAATGTTTTAGTGCAACATCCCCTCTAGATAGTTAGGCATGGCATAGAAGATTAGGCCATGTTAGTATGGATACCTTAGCTAATATTGCTAAGAAAAAATTAGTTAGAGGCCTTCCAAAGATCTCTTTTGAGAAGGATAGGATTTGTGACTCATGTCAAATGGGGAAACAAACAAAATCCTCATTCTCTCCTAAATCGGTTATTTCAACCAACAAACCTCTTCAACTTCTTCATCTAGATCTTTTTGGTCCCTCTAGAGTAGCTAGCCTTGGTGGCAAGCATTATGCCCTTGTAATTGTTGATGATTTTTCAAGATTTACATGGGTATACTTTCTTAGATCTAAGGATGAAACTTTTGAGACTTTTACATCTTTTAGGAAGAGAGTTCAAAATGAAAAAGATCTCTCCATAGTATCTATTCACAGTGATCATGGAGGAGAATTTGAAAATGAGAAATTTGAGCTCCTATGCCTTAAAAATGGAATCAGTCATAATTTCTCATCTCCTAGAACTCCTCAACAAAATGGAGTTGTTGAGAGAAAGAATAGATCTCTTCAAGAGCTAGCTAGGACAATGCTCAACGAAAACTCTCTCCCTAAATACTTTTGGGCGGAAGCTGTAGCTACGGCATGCTACACAATAAATCGAGTTTCAATTCGCCCTATCTTAGAAAAGACTCCCTATGAGCTTTGGTAAAGAAAATCCCCAAGTGTTAAATATTTTAGGCCTTTTGGTTGCAAGTGCTTTATCCTGAATACAAAGGACAATCTAGGAAAATTTGACTCAAAGACAGATCTAGGTATTTTCCTTGGATACTCCTTGTCTAGTAAAGCTTATAGAGTTTTCAACAAAAGAACTCTAGTGGTTGAAGAATCAATGAACGTCTCTTTTGATGAATCCTCACCTCATTTAGGGAATCAAAATCCAAATATTGATTTGGAAAGAGAAATGGAATCTTTGAGCGTAGATGAGAATAAGAAAAATTCTTTAGATGCTGTCCCTTCGGAAAGTCCTCCAAGTTCTCTAGAATTAGAACCAATTAGGGCGATTAATGATGGCTTACCTAAAGAATGGAGGTATTCTAAAAGTCATCCCATAGAGGACATTGTAGGTGATCCTAATTTAGGAGTAAAAACTAGAAGTTCTCTTAGAAACCTATGTGCTAACGTAGCATTTATTTCCCAAGTAGAACCTAAGAAATTCGATGAGGCCATTTTGGATGAAAATTGGTTAATGGCCATGCAAGAGGAACTAAATCAATTTGAGAGAAACCAAGTTTTGGAATTGGTCCCTAGGCCTAAAGACCGCACCATCATTAGAACTAAATGGGTTTTCAAAAACATGTTAGATGAAAATGGTGTAGTTGTTAGAAACAAGGCTAGGTTGGTTGCTAAAGGTTATAACCAAGAAGAAGGAATTGATTTTGAGGAAACCTTTGCACCGGTGGCCCGAATGGAGTCAATTCGGATGCTACTAGCCTATGCTTGTCACAAGGACTTTATACTTTTCCAAATAGATGTAAAAAGTGCATTTTAAATGGTTTTATCATGGAAGAAGTATATGTAGAACAACCTTTAGGATTTGAGTCCTTTGAGAAGTTAGACCATGTATTTAAGCTTAATAAAGCTCTTTATGGTCTTAAACAAGCTCCACGAGCATGGTATGATCGATTAAAGAGTTTTCTGCTGGAAAGAGAGTTCATCATGGGAAAAATTGATTCAACCATCTTTACTAAACATGAAGGGAAGGACCTCCTTCTTGTTCAAATTTATGTAGATGATATCATTTTTGGAGCCTCTAATAAATCTCTGTGCGATAACTTTGCTTCCCTCATGCAAGAAGAATTTGAAATGAGCATGATGGGGGGACTTAGATATTTTTTAGGACTTCAAATTAGGCAATCTTTAAATGGAACATTCATTTTTCAAGAGAAATATGTCAAGGATCTCCTCAAGAGATTTGGATTAAACTCTTGTAAATCATCTAAAACTCCCATGAGTACCACAACAAGATTGGACAAAGATGAAAATGGTCAAGGTGTGGACACTAATAAATATCGCGGTATGATTGGATCTCTTTTATACTTAACCCCCAGCCGTCCGGATATTCTTTTTAGTGTCTGTCTATGTGCTAGATTTCAAGCGGCTCCTAAAGAATCTCATATGAATGCCGTAAAAAGAATTTTCAAATATCTAATTGGGACATTTGACTTAGGATTATGGTATCCAAAAGGACTCTCTCTTGATTTGTTAGGATATTCCGATGCAGACTATGCAGGTAGTCTAGTGGATAGGAAAAGTACAAGTGGTACTTGTCAATTTTTAGGAGAGTCCTTAGTCTCTTGGTTTTCAAAGAAGCAAAATTCAATTGCTCTTTCAACTGCCGAAAGCGAATACATTGCAGCCGGTAGTTGTTGTGCTCAAATGCTTTGGATGAAGCAAACTCTAGAGGACTACAATCTAAGATTCTCTAAAATTCCTATCTTGTGTGATAACACGAGTGCCATTAACATTTCGAAAAACCCAATCCTTTACTCAAGAACCAAGCACATAGAAATTCGTTATCACTTTATCAAACATCACGTTCTAAAAGGGGATATTGTTTTGGAATTTGTCAAGTCTAGTGATTAATTAGCAGACATATTCACAAAACCCTTGGATGAGAAGACATTTGTTGGAATTCGAACAAGGTTAGGGATTATTCGGGTTGAGAGTATTTAAGAACATCATTTTCTTATTATTCTGCTAAATACCGTGACAGCGGTCGACATAAAGAAGAGTATGTCGACCGGATGTTTGGCTCTGTCTAAAAAGATGTCGACATAACCTCGGGTGTGTCGACAGGACCTTGTGTTCTGTCATAGAACGGTCGACATAATCATGTTTCGGTCTACCGGAGATACATCTTTAAAACCCTTCCCGCAGGTGGATTTCAGTTTTGAACTCTCTCTCTCACGTTTTTCTTTGGCGACTCCACTGGGGAACGAACTTCACTCCTTGTCTTAGATCCTAAGCTTCCCTAAGATCAATGGCTTCAACTTCTAAACTTCCGACCAAGAAGAAACGAGCTTCACAGTCAGAAAAACCCTCAGAATCTCTTCCTCCATCCATTGATAAGCGTCTATTTCAAAACGAAAAGGCTCAAGAGAGGTATACTCAATACTTTCAATCGAAACCTCTAATTCTAAGTAGAGTATATTTATCACATGGAATAACAGGGATTGATATCTCTGAATACACAGATTATTTGGGTTTAACTTCTCTGTTTAGCCTAAGGAGTAGTTACAATGAGGAAGCAATCCGATTATTTTATGCAAATTTGCACTTAATTCCTCATCCTTTCGCCCTTAAGAGCTATGTGTTAGGATATCCTATAAGAATCACTGCTGACTCCTTGAACACAATGCTCAAGTGTACCTCAAACGAATTCACTGATAAATACTACGAGCAAGGGAAGGAACCCTCACTAGTTCGGTGCTCAGATTATCGAGATTTCTTAAGTTTAATTGCTAAGGATCCAAGGAACGTTCTGTACAAACCAAAGGCAAGTGATCTCAATATAACGGCACGCCTAGTACACCATATCATTACCTATAACCTGCTGCCCAAAGGCGGAGATAGAGACCATATCAACAACATGGAGCTGTATGTTCTCTACATGTTCTTCCAACGGCGACGCTTCAATGTCGGATACATTATTATGAAGTGAATGCTTGATGTCCTGGATGTGGCATCTAAGTCCCTGCCATTCAATCTCCTCCTAATGGAGATTTTCTCAAAACAAGGTGTTCAGTTTCCTCCTTCAACTTCATTCATCGAAGTTAGGCACCTTGATGTTTATTCTGCCTCCACACTTGCAAGGATGGGATTAGCCCAGGATGATGATGGAGTTTGGCATTACAAGAAAAACATGCCACCCAAGTCTAACACTTCCTCTTCAAGAAATGACCCTCCCTTGACATCAGAAAAGCTTCACATTCCACCAGAGCATCGGCCTGCTCGTGAGAAGCAATCCTCTTCCTCCATGATTGAGGAATGACTTGATATGCTCACAGGACTCATCTCAAACTTAGCATCCTCAGTTGAGTCATTACATCATAAGGTTGATAAACTCCAGAAACAAGTTGATGCTTGGGATGACTACTATGAAGACGAAGAAGAACATGAAAAAGATGATCCAAGATCTTCAGCACGACCTACTCCATTTTCAGCTGAGCCAGATGTCACACCGGCTCGTGATCCAGTCAAGGATTAACTTCCTGAAGTAGGGACCGTGTTGATTCCCTCCTTCACTGGAACTCTAGTTCTTGATTCTCCATCCTCCTCTCTGATTACTTTTCCATCCTTAGATGACGAGACATTAGGAGGAGAAAAGAATATCTAAGTAGATATTGTTTACATCTCTTTTAGACTTTGAAACTTAGCTTTACTTAGTAATTCATCTTTTGGTCACATCTCCTTGTTCGTAAACAATTTTGTTTTGTGTGTGTGATTCAATGTCCTATCTTTGTGCTTTACTGCTCTATTCTCCTTGATGTTTTTTTTATAATGTCAATGGGGGAGAATAAGTGACTATGTATGGGGGAGCTTTGAATATCTATAAAACATGCATGCATATTGTATGGGGGAGTAAATTTATCTTTCAATTATTTTGTCATCATCAAAAAGGGGGAGATTATTGGCTGTAAAAGGTTTTAAAGCAATCAATTATTTTTTATGATAACTATGTTAATTATGTATGAAAGATAAAATCAAATACGTCTCAATGCTTAAAGAAGTGCTGCAGAATTAGAAGCTCAATATGTCGACCGCACGAATAACAGAAGAATTAGAAGTGTCGAAGAAGCAACTTATGTCGACAGGTAAGAAGTTCTGTCGACCGCTCAAAGTCCAGAGAAGAATCATATGTCGACCGCCTATCAAGTATGTCGACCGGTTGAAGACAATTAAAGTTCATGTATGTCGACCAGACGAAACTTATGTCGACCGCTCGTAATCCAGAGACAAATTGTCTATCGACCGTTAGAAACATCTATCGACCGTTCAAGGTTTCTAGCGGAAGAAGAAATTAGAAGTTATGTCGACAGTTGAAAAACTTATGTCAACCGGAATAATCCAGAGAGTTTTCCATGTCGACCGCCAAGAGCAGATGTCAACCTAAGAACTTCGAGATACCAAAGTTATGTCGACAATTGAAGAACTTATGTCGATCGGCTAAATTCCAGAGAGTTTTCCATGTCGACCACCAAGAGTAGATGTTCACCGAAGAACTTCGAAGATACTGAAGCTATGTCGACAGCTACAAAGACATGTCGACCGGTCAAGGCCAACGACAGGAAAATTCTTCAACGGCTACTTCCTTATGAGTCTCAACGGCTATCTCTATGTAGACAGCCCCCGAATATATGTAAAACTTATATTCTCGAAAGACGAGAAGCCAAAAAAGAAAGCCGATTTTTCGAGAGAGAAAAGCACGTCCAAACTCTGCCAAAATTTCTAGTTAGCTTTTCTCTTACTCTCTCTTCATTGTAAATCATATAAGATCATTCTCATTGTGATCGAGAGAGTAGTTTCAAATCATTCTCGAAAAACTTCAAGTTATTACTTGTGAGAAATTGTAAAGGGGTGACGCCTCTCAGAAAGAAGAGTCATTTGTAAGGTTTGATTGACACCCAGAAGTCAGTCATAGTAAAGCTCGTGGTAGAGCGGAAAGATCTTCAAGGAGCAATCTTGGAGCGCGGACGTAGGCAAGGTTGGCCGAACCGCGTTAACAATCTCGGTGTTATCTCTCTCTCTCCTAAACTATTTAATTGTTGTTTGTGCCTAGTTATTTAATAGATAACCAAATTTAGAAGAGAAATCAAGAATTTCGATTAAACTTATAAAAATATCTATTAACCTATTTCCCCCCCCCCCCCACTTAGGTTAAATACGATCCTACACTCTTGAGACTTCTTTCATATTTCGAAGTCACCTTCTACCTCTCCCCATCTACGCCTCCTCAAAATTGCAGGCCAAATACCACTACTGTTATTCAGATCTTCTATCCACAAGTTCCCTATATTTTCTGCTCATCCAAATTTCCACCCTTCTCCACCCGAATCTAGAAAGTGTTTGTTTTCCCATTTAATTTTAGTGTCACCTTAGCTTTTTATAAAGAGGGTTTTCAATCAAATGGAGAAAACATCGAAATTCATCTCCTTCTCTCAAGTTCTCTCTAGTTTTGTTAGAGAAAAGTGAAGATTTAAGGATAGTTGAAGTGTGTGAGGGTATTTAGTGCATAAAAGTGAGATTTAGTGCACTATTGTAGCAATAAAAGAGGAAAACTTTGGTGTAAGTTTTCTTTCCTTTAAATTGATTAGGTGCTAGATTAAGTATGGATAATATTTTGTTGGGGTTTATTGCACAATACACCGACCCAAACTCTTGGGATTGTTTCTGTGCTTGTTTGCAATTGTTTGATGATTGATATGTTAAGTTAAATTTAATATTATCATTATAAGTTATATAAATGTTGTATGTCATGTTGATCATGCATCATGTTTTATGACAAGAATGAAAATGTTTTACATGCATGGTTTTCATGATGATTCAACCAGATATTGTGGAGGGAGTAGAGTAAGGCTGTCTTGAGGGAGGCCATACAGTGTCAATCCTCTATTACATAATCTTCAATATTCGATATATAAAGCATGTAAGTATCAAGCTATGGGTGAGATGGAATGAGTTGTCTTATGGATAGAGCCATATGGTCCTCATGAACTATCCTAAATGGACCAAATAGTGTTCATTGGACTGCCCATGAAGAAAACAAAATGGTGCTTTTCCCTCCTTGTACGTTGTGACGCCCACACCAAAGTAAAAGTATCAAGAAATCAAATTAAACGAAAATGGAATATGTTTTAAGAAATGCATATTCATGTAGGCATTATTGAATCATGTATGGTTATTTACTTAGCCTTAAGCTCATTAGATTAAGCTTTGTATTATAGGTGATGAGATTAGTGGTGAGGAGGTTTTTCCTTATCATTGATACAACGTGGTGGAGCAGGTATAGCCAGTGCAGATGCTTGGATCGTTAAGTGACAACCGGTGGGAGATGTATTTTGATGTTTAGTGTTTTGAAAAAAAAATGTTTTGAAATGTGTAATGTTTAAAAGAGATTGATAATACATATTTATCAAAGTTTGTAAATTAACCTTATGTTTTGAACGAATATAATGTTTGATTAAAAAATTTTATATGGTTAATTGTTGTTCTTATGGAATGGATTTAACTATCATTAAGTCATCCGCTATAGTTTTTATAAAATGTGTTAAAATAGTATTTTCTTATGCATAAAAAGCAAGTATGAAAATGGGATGTGACATTTATGGTTTTGAGGGTTCTAGGGTTTCTAGGATTCTAGTGTTCTAAAATTTTAGGGTTTATAAGGTTCAATTGTTTGGCGCGTTAGGCTTATGTTTTTAGCGCTCTCTTTGTTTCAAGGTTTCATTTTTTATGACATCATATACGTTCCAAAAAATTTTCATTTTTGAGTTTCTAATTGAAAAACGTACACCTCAAACATGGGACAAGGTGAACCCTAGTGGTTAAACTTGGTGTGCAATAGTTGTTTAATGGGTTTTCGATTAATTTAGGGTTTGCTTATTTCTCAAGGTTACTATATATTAGAGTTTCTAGGGTTCTGGGGATTAGGGGTTCTATGTTTCTATGGTTTCTAGAGTTCTAGAGTTTTTAAGGTTTTTATGGTTCTAGGGTTTCTTGGGGTTCTAGGGTCCTAGGGTTTCAATGGATTCTAGTGTTTTAGGGTTCTAGGGTTTCAAGGGTAATCAAGTTTCTCAGGTTCTTGGGTTTCTACATTTTTTAGCGTTCTAGCATTTTTAGTGTTTTGGGGATTTTAGTGTTTGTAAGGTTCTATGATTATAGGGTTTATAAGGTTTCTAGGGTTTTAGATTTCAAGGATTTCTAGGGTTTTAGGCTTACTATTGTTCTAGGATATCAAGGGTTCTAGAATTTCAAGGGTTTTTAAGTCTCTAGGTTTCTAGGGTTTCTAGGATTCTAGGGTTTAAGGGTTTTAAGGTTTCTAGGGTTAAAGAGTTTCTAAGGTTTTAAGGTTTCTAGGCTTCTAGGGTTTAAGGGTTTCTATGGTTCTAGGGTTTCTAGGTTTCTAGGTTTTCAAGAGTTCTATGATTTCTCGGGTTCTAAAGTTCTAGTGTTTATTGTTCTAGGGATTCTTGTATTTTAGGATTTCTAGGATTCTACTTTTTTGGTTTAGTATTCCCCAAAATATCTTTCTTTTCATTAATAGTAAAATGCAAAAAAAAAGGTCAAATTTTCAGCACGTTACGCCTTTTTGTTTTTTTGCTTTCCATTTTTTTTCAAGGGTTATATTTTTTATTACGTCGATATGCATTCCAAAAAAATTGATTTTTGGGTTTCTATTTTGAAACCTTACACCTTAAACTAGGGGCAAGGTGAACCGTAGGGATTAACCTTGGTGTGCAGTAGTTGTTAAATGAGTCTACTGTTTATTTAGGGTTTGCACATTTCTTAAAGTGTTTGTTAATATTGGGTTTTTAGGGTTCTAGGAATCTAGGGTTTCTATGGCTTCTAGGGTTCTAGGATTTTTAGTGTTTCTATGGTTGATGGATTTTTAGTGTTTCTAGGGTTCTAGGTCTCTATGTTTTTTTGGGTTTAGGGTTCAAGGATTTCTAGGTTTCTAGGGTTTCTCGGGTTTAGGGTTTTTTGGGTTCTTGGGTTTTTAGGTTTTCTAGCATTCTAGGGTTTTTAGGTTTTCTAGCGTTCTAGGGTTTCTAGTGTTTTTGGGTTTTTAATATTTTTTTTCAGGTTTGAGGGTTTTTATTTTTTAGGGTTCTAGGGTGTTAAGAGTTTCTAGGGTCCTGGGATTTTTCAGGTTCTATTAGGGTTATAGGGTTTCTATGGTTCTAGGGTCCTATAGTTTCCAAGGTTCTAGGGTTCTATGTTTTCTTGGATCCTAAGATTTTAAGGGTTCAAGCGTTTCTATAGATTTTTCAAGTTCTATTAGGGTTATAGGGTTTCTATAGATTTTAAGCGTTTTCAAGAGTTTCTAGGGTCCTAGGATCTTTGATGTGTGATGTGTGCTTGTTTTCATGTTATGTTTGATGTGATTTAAGTAATGTTTCATAGTCACATGGTCATGCATCATAGTTTTACCAAATATGAATGAACTATTTTCATGCATGGTTTGTTGGAGGTAAACGAGATATGATTGGTGGTATGAAATGCCAATTATGTTTCGTCTCTGATGAGTTAAGAACATGAAAAGCCAAAAATGTAAATGACTGGTAGAACCACGAGGTGGAAAGCTCGGTCGCGAGGACTGGGTAGAACCACGAGGTGGAAAACTGGATCGATAAGCAAGAATAATGCAATAAAGAACGAAATTGAACTGTGCATTGTTTTAACAACGTAGCATACTCATGCATTGCATTTTATAGTTATGTTACTTAATGAACTTTAGGCTCATAGTTTAGGCTTTGCAATGTAGAGAATGTAATGGAGGAATTGGTGCAAATGACTGATCAAGGAGTTAGAGCAGAGGAGTGTCCAAATGATACAGTTTATTGAGTGATGACTGACGGGGAGTGATGCATGACATACACAATGTTATATCACAAATGTTTTGAATGTTTTGAAGATGTAATTAAAATGTATATATTATTTTGGAGTGTTGGATTACAAAGGGTTTAGGGTTTAGGGTTTATGGTTTAGGGTTTAGGGTAGTTTAAGAAACGTAACATGTTGTAAATATGTTTTATGTAACTTTAGTTTTCATGTATAAATGATTTTTACAAGAAAATATCTTCCGCTGCAAGTAAAAAAAAATGAAAAATGAAGAACATATTTCTAGCTAGGAAGGACGTTACAACCTAAACATTAACCCCTAAGCTTAAAGCATAAAGCCAGAAGCCCTAAGTCTAAAGCTTCAAGCCTTAGAGGCTTGAGCCCAAAGTCTTGAGGTCAAAGGCTTTAGCTCAAAACTCTAAGCCCAAAGCAATAAGTCCTAAACCTTAAGCGCAAAGCTCATAAATATATTCTATAAGCCTTAAGCCTAAAGTTTTCGGCCTAAACTCCAAAGCCCAAAATCCGTTACCCAAAGCCCCATACCCTAAGCTCAAACTTCTAAACCCCATGCCAAAAGCCCTAAGCCTTAGGCCCTACATGATATGATCCTTCTCGGAATAGGATTGATCAGTGATCGGATATTGAGTTAAAATGAAGAAAAGATAAATATGAAACCTTGACCCAAAGCCGACGAGTATTTGAACATTAGCTTAGAATACAAGTTGTAGCATAGTTCACATATTGACATGTAAATATAATACAAGTTAATTACTTGTGTACTTCAATAATTGTGACAAACTCCATCTTGATGGTGGGTGGATCGTGTGCGGGCTGACGGCTGAGAAAATCCTTAGTGTATAAACTTATTTGATTTTCAAATTTCTTTGCCCGAGACCGAGTCATTGGCTCTGTCATAGCTTTGCTTTCCTCTGTCATCTCTTTTAAATCTTGCTTAATGTCTGCATCACTACAACCGAATCCCAAAGCCTTGATCCTTAAGCCTAAGCCTTGAGCTCTAAGCCTTAATCCTTAAAGAATAGCCCAAATCACTATGACCTAAGTCCTAAGCCAAAATCTCAAAGCAAAAATCTCAAATCCCAAATCCCTAAGCCCAAAGCACCGAGCCTTAATCCATAAGCCTGACACCCTTAACCTTAACCTAAAGCTTAAATCTTTAAGTCCAAAGCACGAAGCCAAAAGCCCTAAGCACAAATGATAAACCTTAAGCCCTATGCGCTAAGAGTTATGCTTTAAGCCCTCAGACCTAGGCCCTAAGCTTTAAGTCTTATGACCCAAGCACTAAGAGCTAATCGGAAGACACTAAGCCTAAATCACAATGTCGAAAGCCCAAAGTCTTAAGCCATAAGTCATAAGCACTGAGCCCTAAACCCTAAGTCTTAAGTCCTATGCCTTGAGCCTTAAGTCTTAATTCCACAGCCATAAGTAGAAAGCCCTAAGCCTTAAGCCCTAAGCCATAATCTTAAAGCTCTAAGCCCTAAGCCATATGCCTTAAGCCCTAAGATGTAAGCCCTAAGCACTAACCCTAAAGCCATAACTCCTAGGCCCCAAACTCCAAGTCTTAAGCCTAAGCCCTCAGTCCTAAGCTTATAATTCAAAGTCATATGCCCAACGCCCTAGCCCTAATCCGAAAGCACAAAGCCTTAAGTTTTAAGCCCAATGTCCTAAGTTGTAAGCCCAATGATTTAATCCATCGACCAAAGCCCTTAGCCAAAAGCCAAAAGCCAAAAACTTTAAGCCCTAAACACCAAGCCTTAATCCGTAAGCCATAAACCCTATGTCGTAAGCCCTAAGTCTTAAGCCAAAAGTCATATGCCTCAAGCCCTAGCCCTAATATAAAGGAAAAAAGCCCTAAATTGTAAGCCCAAAGCCCTAACCCTAAATTTTTAAGCCTAAAGCCCTAAGGCCTAAGACCTTAGCACAAAGGCCTAAGTCCCATACTTAAGTCCCAACCCATAAGCCCTATACCCAAAGCCCTAAACCTTAATCCTTGAGCATAAATACCAAAGCATTAAGCCCAAAACATTGATCCCAAAGCCTTGATCCCAAAGCCTTGCCAAAAGCCTTAAACAGAAAGCTCTTAGCCTTAAGCCATAAGCCTTAATCCCAAAACTCTAAGCCTTAATCTCTAAGCCCTAAGCCTTAAGCCTTGAGTCTAAATCTCTAACCTAAAACACCTAAGGTTGTAGTCCTAACATGTACGCTTTAAGTCCAAGGCCCCAAGCATTAGCCCTAATCAGAAATCATAAAACCCAATGCACAACACTAAAAGCCCTAAGCCTAAAGCTCTGGGGCTTAATTCTTAAGCCCTAAGCCCTAAGCCCTAAGCACTAAGCCCTAAGCCCTAAACCCCAAGCCCTAAGCCATAATCCTTAACTTTAACCCTAAAATTATAAGCCCAAAGCTATAACCCCGAAGCTTTAAGCCCTAAGACATAAGAACTTAGCTATAAGCCCAGGGTATTGATCCATAATTGCAAAGCATGAAGCCCAAAGAAGAATGCTGGATTCCCTAAGCCAAAGTCCTAAAGCCTTAATCCTTAGCCCGAAGCCCTATTCAATGATCTTGTAGTCCAAAGAACGAATCCTTGGGTCCAAAGCCCTAAGCTTAAAGCCCTTAACCTAAAGCCCAAAGTAAGGCCCACACAATAAGCCCTAATCCCTTAGCCCTAAGCCCAAAGCCCAAAGCCCAAAGCCCAAAGCCTTAACCCTTAATCCTAAAGCACTAAGTTCAAAGCCCTAAGCTCTAAGCCTTAACCCTTAGGGCCTAGGGTTTAAAGACCAGGCCATAGAGTTTAAGGCTGAAGAATTATGGCTAAGGACCTTTGCCTTAGGATTTTGGCTAAGTGATTTTGGCATTTTGCTTTGGGCTTTGTGCTTTACAATTAAGCTTAGTTCTTGGGGCATCTAACTCAGATCTTAGGGCTTAGAGCATAACTCATAGGTGTAGGGCTTCAAGCACATGGCGTATAGCTTAGGGCTTAGAGCATAGGGTTTAGGGCATAAGGCTTAAGGCTTAAGGCATTGGGTTTAGGGCTATGGCCTCTAGGCTTGGTGCTTATTGGATTATGGCGTAGGGCTTACGATTTTAGGCTTAGTTCTTAAATGCTTTGTGCTTTGGTCTACGGCTTTGGGCTTGAGGCTTGGGGCTTAGGGCATCTAGCTTAAGGATTAAGTCTTATGGCTTAGGGCTTAATAATTATGGTTAAGATCTTAGGGCTTAAGAATTAGGCTTAGGGCTTTTAGCTTAGATCTTTTAGCGTTATGATTTGTGCTTTGTGCTTTGCAATTAAGCTTAGCGCTTGGGGCATATGACTTAGGGCTTAGGTCTGAGGGCCTACGGCTTAGAGATTAGAGCTCAACTCTTAGGGCTTCACGCTTAGGGTTTAAGGTTAGGGATTTTCGCTTAGGGCTTTAGGCTCAATGCTAAAATGTTTGGGATTACAACTATGGACTCAAGGCTTTGGGCTTGGCCTTGGAGACTAGAGCTTTGAGCTTAGGACTTTGGGCTTTGGGCTTAGAACTTTAGTTTTTGGGCTTTTGGCTTAGGGCTTTGACCTTAGGGATTTAGGTTTAGGTTATGGACATAGGGCTTTAGCTTTGTGCTTTGAGCTTAGGATTTAGGGCATGGGTCATACGGCTTAAGTGGAGGGCTTTAGGCTTAGGGCTTAGGGCTTAAGGCTTAGATTTGGCCTTAGGGCATTCGGCGCTGGGCTTTGCTCTTATGGCTTAGGCCATATAGCATAGGGCTTAGGGCTTAAAGCTTAGTTCTTAAGGCTTCGGGCTTTTGGGCTAGTGATTTAGGATTTGGGCCTAGGGCTTAGGGCTTAAGGCACTGGGCTTAGGGCTTTGTGATTAAGGTTTTGGGCTTAAGGCTTTAACATAGGTCTTAGGGCTTAGGACTTAGGACTTAGGGTTTAGGGCTTATGGCTTAGGGTTTGGCCTTAGGGCATTGTTCTTTGAGCTTAAGAGTTAGGGGGTATGTCATAGGGCGTAGGACTTAAAGCTTAGTGTTTTGCCTTAGGGATGTGGGCTTTGGACTTAGTACTTAGAGCTTAGGGATTTTGGCTTGGCGTTTGGGCTTTAATACCAATGTTTAGGGCTTAGAGCTTAAGGTGT
Organism: Begonia fuchsioides; assembly: GCA_003255005.1. Taxonomy (NCBI): domain Eukaryota; kingdom Viridiplantae; phylum Streptophyta; class Magnoliopsida; order Cucurbitales; family Begoniaceae; genus Begonia; species Begonia fuchsioides. The sequence continues at coordinate 29,618 of QAOC01006964.1, forward strand.
AGGGCTTTTGGCTTTGCTTTAGGGCATTTGGCATTAAGCTTTTGGTTATGATCTTACAGCTTAAGGAATAGAGATTAGAGCTTATGACTTAGGGGTTAGGGTTTTGGGCATAGGGCTTTGGGATTAGAGATTAGAGCTTGAGGCATAGGGTTTAGGGTTTTCACTTAGTAGCTTAGGGCTTAGGGCTTAGGGCTTCAAGCTTAGTGCTTCAAATTTAGTGCTTATGACTTAGGGCTTAGGGTTTTGGGCATAGTGCTTTAGGATTAGAGATTAGAGCTTGAGGCATAGGGTTTAGGGTTTTCATTTAGGTGCTTTGGGCTCAACGCATTTAGCTCAGGGCTTTGGGCTCAGAGCCTTGGGCTAAAAGATCATGGCATATGACTTAGGGATTAAGGATTGAAGCTTAGGGTTTCGGCTTAGGGCTTTTGGCATTGTCCTTTGGGCTTTGTGCTTTGGGCTTTGGGCTTTGCAAATATGACTTAGGGCTTAGAGCTTAGAACTTAGGTATATTCTTAAGGGCATTAGGCTTTGGGTTTTGGGCTTTGTGCATTGGGCTTAAGGCTTAGGGTTTAGGGCTTACAGCATAGTGTTTAGAGCTTAGGGATTTGGGCTTCGGTCTTTTGGCCGACAACTTTGGTCTTAGCGCTTTTGGATTAATCCTTTGGGCTTTCGGCCTAAGGCTTTGGGCTAGCTGTTTGGGCATCAGGGAACTACACTTAAGGCTTTGGGCTTTGTGCATGTCTTTGGGCTAATCGGTTTGAGCTTAGCAGTTAGCGCTTATGTCTTAAGGCATACGACTTTGGGCGTAGTGCTTTGAGCATAAGTCTTAGGGCGTTGGATTTAGGATTTAGGCTTTGGGCTTTAGGCTTAGTACATTGGCCTTAGGATTTGGGCTTAGGGCTTTGGCCTTAAGGCGTAAGGCTTAAGGCTTAAACCTTTGTGCTTTTAAATTAAGGTTTATGGCTTGCAACATAAGACTTTGTGTAACACCCGAGCCATTTAAGTACCTTAGTTATTATAAATGTAAATTACGTTGTTAAATCTTGATAAGTGCATCACGAAGTATTGTTGGTAGTGTGTTAAAATACGCCTTTCAAAGGAATGCTTAAAGAAATAAGAAGTAAGGTTAGAGTATGTGACAAGTGAGTTAAGTCTTGGAGGAGAAAATTTGGTGAAGCCACCTCATGCTTGCCTCTCCACCTCATGCTTGCTTCTTCCCCTCATGCTTGCCTCTCCACCTCATTCTTGCCTCTCCACCTCATGCTTGCCTCTTCACCTCATGTTTACCTCTTCACCTTTAGCTGACATTTGATGCACGAAATTCTCATTACTATCCCTAATTCTCTCAAGTTTCGTATGAAGAGAAACATAAGGTTGAAGATGAAGTTGAAAATTTAGTGTGAGAGGTACAAATCGAGTGTGTTTTGTGAGTTTAAATAACAAGAATGAGGAGCACCAAGTTAGGGCTAAGGTATGATGTTGGTTGATTTAAGTGTTTTTCTATACCCTATATTGAAGTTATAAGTGTTTGAGTATGGTTTTCATTAATTGAAATAGCATGAAAAACAAGGTGTTACCATGTCCATACAAAAGCAGGATTAATATGTCTGATTTTAAAGATATGGATTTTATTAGATTGTTGCTTATGAAATTGAATTTAAAGTCTTTTGATGAATTACAGTAGACACCTTAAGGGTGATTTCGGTGACTTATTCATAAGAATTGGAGTTTGATAACTTATGTTATGGCTGTTGTAATTTTGGAAAAAAACAAATTTGGGAAATTCTAATGTAAGCATATTTGTGATGTTAAGGTTGTTTGGAATCAAGTAAAGAAAGTGAAAGAAATAAGGAGTATTTTGCAGCTTGGAATCCAAGTAAGTGAATCTTGCATGTCTTTGGCCCTTTGGGGACTCCATCACAAAGAGTAGGATTAAGGTTGTATAAGTAGAAACAAATAAAAGTGAACGCGAATTGGTTACGATTATGAATAAGTAGAATAAGAATACTCTATTTGGGGTGTATCGCACCGTACACCAGCCCAAGTGTTTGGGTTTGATTGGTGTTTGTTTGACATTGTTTGATGGTTGCTAGGTTTAAGTGAAGTAATGAAGTAAGTTTATGTTAAGTATACTTAAGAGATAACAATTATCTTCATTTGGAGACATTTGTTTATGTTGATTGAGAGATGTTTTATGCATGCTTTATGTTTATGTTATGAATGTCACGTTGTGCACGTATGCCATTTTCATGCATCATGTCTTACAAAAAGAACAAAAATATTTTCCACGCTTTGGTTTTTATCCTTTGAGATTTGTGCTTATGGCTTTCGCCATAGTGCTTTGGGCTTTGGGCTTAAGGTTTAGAGCTTAGGGATTAAAGCTTATGGATTTTTGGCTTAGGGATTTGGGTGTTGTGCTTTGAAATTTGTGCTTTAAGCTTATGGCTTAGGTCATAGGGCTTAGTGCTGAGGGCTTAGAGCTAAGAGCTGAGTGCTTACGGCTTAGGCCTTAGGGCTTAAGGGTTAGAGCTTTGAACTTTGACTTTAGGGCATTGGCTTTATGGCTTTGGGCTAAGGCTTAAGGCTAATGACTTTGTGATTAAGGCTTAAGGATTATGGCTTCTGGCTTAAGACTTAGAGCTTTGTGCCTTGAGATTCCGACTTAGGGCTTGGGGCATAGAACATAGGGCTTAAAGTTTAGGACTCAGAGCTTAAGGATTAGGACTTAGGGCCTAGGGCATTGGGAATACGACATATGCCCAAGGGGTTAAAGATCAAGGCATATGGCTTAGAGCTCAAGGTGTAACGCCCGGTTTTTCCTTGCTAAATTTTTTTTGTAAACATATGTACCAAATTTTAACAATTTAAGGTAAAACTTATCAATTTGAAATCCTTGAGATAAAATACAGCGGAAGACTTTTATTTAACTTCATCAAAATCAATTATATTTTGTAATAAGTAATCCAAAACATACTTATACTTTAACATTAAAAACCAAGTTATTACAAAACAATTATAAACTGAACATAATATTATACATTAGTTTTCAAACAAAACATTTCCATTTACATGGGCCGCCCACCGGTCAAAATTGCACTAACAGTCGCAAACTTCCGCAATGGACGTACTTCACCACCTCAAGCATTTATCCCTACATTACAAAGCTTATCTAATGAGCCTAACGCTCAGTAAGTTAATCCATAATAATAAAACAATTATGAGACCTTCATGCATATGCTGCTTTATGAAAACAATGCAATTTTGGTATCGTTCATTTCATTTATTTTCCTTCACTTAACAGTCCAGTTAATGTGGGTAATACTGTCTAGGGGAGAGTTGGCACCATTTGGTCCAACCTCTCCGGACAGCCAAACTCAACCCCGCCCAACATGGAACTATTTACGTACATTTCGTTCATTTCATTTCTTTCATTATTTGATCGTTGAAGGTACCACGGGAGAGAGTANCAAAAATCAATCAATCATCAAACAAGGCACACAAACATATCCTCAAATAAATTGAGGTCGGTGTATTGTGCATTACACCCCAAACAATCCAGCATATTTCAAAATCATAAAATCCTAATCTTTGTAATGTAGTCCCCTTAGGGCCAATCACATGCAACATTAACTTACCTTAGCAGCTATCTTTAATCAATCCACTTGAGTCCCTTTTTAATCCAATAAATGACCTAAACATATAAATCATATAAGGATTAGAAATTGCATAAAATCTTAACTTTCTATTCCAACTTCAGATAACTACAACTTCCTTGTTAATGATCCATTTTTGATGATTAAGGTGTCAAATTGTTCCTTAAGGAGTCCACTATAACTTCTTAGAAGACACTAATTTTAGAAAACTAACGGATGTTGACTTATGTGGACAAAACATAGGGCATTAACTGTTTTGAACCCCGAATCGGTCGACCCATGTCGAGAAAATAGATACCGTGTGTTCTAAATCGAGAACCGGTTGACCTAAACTATAAGGGGTCGACTGCAGCTCTCCCTAGTTTTTGTATACTGACTTGTGACGTCCATAACTTTTTATACATAGCTTCACATTGAGTGATTCTAATGGCTATAAATCACTCTAAGAGTCTACTTTAATTCTTATTAGGGAAAAAACTCTAATTCCTACCACTTATTTACCGAATATCTAGAAATCTAACTTTGTTCATACTTAACTCCTTTCTTATCTCTTAGCATGAAATCACTCATTTTTATCCACCAATTCAAACACTACTACCATATTATCCTTACTGAACCTAAAAGAAAACTCAGAGGATAGAAAAATTAACTTGAATCTTAGCTTCCACGAAAACTTCCGAGTTTTCCTCCTCTCCTCTAAGATATCTCACTCTTTTCTCTCACAATATATCTTTCTTTCTTAACCACACTCTTCTCTTGATCAACGTGAGAACTTCAGAGAAGATAGGGAAAATAAATTGTGATGGGAGGAAAAGGGCAGACCATGCTTCTTATCTCTTAATTAAACAAAATCAACCTTTCCTTTACGTCCATCAATCGAATTTCCCCACATTTTGGCTGACTTTTCAACATGTATGAATGTGTCAACTGCTCGTCCAATTGTGTCGACCAAAAGAATCTCGAGAGCGACTTGTGTTGACCACTCGGTACTGGGGTCGAATGAAAGTGTCCCAAGGGTTAAGTTGTGTCGACCCTTCCTCGATCCTGGGGTCGACCGAAGCATTCCAGTTGTGTCGACCCCTCTTAAATCCTGGGGTCAACCGAAAGTGTTCTGGAGGGTTCTATTGTGTTATACTGTGTCGACCCCTCCTCGATCCTTGGTCGACCGAAGTATTCCAATTGTGTCGAGCTCTCTTCAATCCTGGGGTCGACCGAAAGTATTGTGTCGACCGCTCTTCAATCCTTCGGTCGACCGAAAGGTCATATTGTGTCGTCCCGTTTTCAATCCTGGGGTCGACCGAAAGGTTATATTGTGTCGACCCCTTTTCAATCCTGGGGTCGACCGAAAGGTTATATTGTGTCGACCCTTTTTCAGTCCTGGGGTCGACCGAAAGTGTTCCAAAACACTTAGAAGATTTTCTAACCTTTCAGAATAACATCATTACTTATACTCCCCAAACATTATTTTCTTCATCACCTTCAACCTACTAAATTACTAATATCCATAATACCTTAATACTTTAATATTTAGCCAACATTCATAAAACAAAACTTGAACATTTCCATCTTAAAGTCTGAAAATTCTAAAATAAAATGAGGGTTGTTACACAAGGCCTAGGGCTTAGGGATTTGGGCACTTATCCTAAGACTTAGGTTTAACACATAGGGCTTTGAGCTTTGGATTTTAGGCTTAGTTATTTGAGCTGGAGGCTTAGGGCTTTGAGATTGCGATTTAGGCTTTGAAATTTTGGCTTAGAGCATTGGCCTTTAACCTTAAGGCTTTAGGCTTTGGCCTTGGGTCTTAAGGCTCAGGGCTTTTGCCATAATTCTTTCGGCATTTTGCTCTAGGCTTTGTTGACACGGAATGGAGGAGGATTAGATTTAGGAAGTGGGAGAATCGGGTTAGATTAAATGGAAAAACAATAATTCGATAATTCCATAATCGGGACTGGAATTCGGACGGTGATAACTCGACGATGCGATCGAGTTTAGGGCTTAAATTTTGAGTGGAGCTCTGGAAAGAAGATAGGTGATAGTCCTCAAAACATGAAGGAAGTCACATGGATGGATCGGTCGGAATGTAATGGAACAGTAACGGTGTTTTTGGTGGTGGCAGGAAATCTGCCGGCGGAAAGAACTAAAACCAAACGAAAAATATTGATGGAAGGAAGAGCTTGTGACCTTCAATCTCACCCTAAAGTCCTTGAAGAAGGCTGGAGTATTGAAGCACCAAGAAATCTGCACCTCGAAGGGAGGATTCCTTGGAGATAACCTCGGTGGCCGAAGGTGCGCCGGCTGCCGGTTTGAAGTTGGAAATGCCCGTGAGAGGGAGATGCACAAAGCAAATTTAATTCAAATTCCAAATTCAAAATTACAAGCAAGCATTGGGGGAGGTTTTATCAGCTGAAAGAGAGGAAAAAAAAGAGGGAAAATTATGAGCCAAAGTCATGCAACATGCATGCTGAAAATGAAATAAAGGAGGGAAAATTGGACCAATGAGAATGCAAGAATGTGATGGCCACGTGGTCTTGCACCCTTTAAGCCAATTTTCCCTTCTTTCTTGGCCCAAAATAGTGAATGCCCTTCAGTTAAATGGGTCGACCCCTTACAGTTTGGGTCGACCGAATCGTGGTTCAAACAGTGAATACCCTCTGTTTTGTCGACATAAGTCAACATACTTTAGTTTTCTGAATTTGGTGTCTTCTAAAAAGTTATGGTAGACTCTTTAAGGAACAATTTGACACCTTAATCATTAGGAATGGATCATTAACGCGGAAGTTATGGTCATATGCAAGTTTGGAAAGAGGTGTTATGATGGAGGGGCATCCTACATGTACTATGAATTCTATTTTGATTACAACAACTTGGTCAGAGCGAGAATTTCAGTAAGGCAAGATGGTCGATTTGTAAATGCTTCGGATGACCATGTTGAAGTGGTAGGTAAGATGTCCTTAGATTGCAAAATGTCTCATTTAGACGATTATTAATATTCTCATGTCTCAAGTGAGCATGACTAAAAAAAGAGAGAAAAGAAGTATGAACTACTAATCATGGGATGAATATATCTGGTGAGTATGAGGCTTCAAGAAACTACCACGATTTATACTCCAGTGACAACGACGTTCTTGCTATGGATTCGACAAGGGAAACAAGATTTAAAAATGAGAAAGACAGAAAGTAATTAAAATATGCCTAGAGTATCAAGTAAGGGGAGTCTCGTAAATCTAGAAGATTGAATGTAAGGGTTTTGAGAGGAATTAGTTAAGGAGGTAAGGGACAAATATACCTAGACGACGTTTTGAGGTTTATCGAAAATTTTTCCTACGCTTAGGTGAGTAAAGAAAAAAAAATTAAAGTGTACTAGTATATTAAAGGTCTAAAGTTTGAAACTTATAGAGGAGTTAAAGTAGCTGGTACCAAGACCGTTAATCATGCTAATGTGGTGGCAAAGAATATTGGAAATTTAGATGTGGTTTATGAGGTAAGAGAAATCTTTGATGAGAAATTCTTTGAACCGATAATACCTCAATCAAGTAGAGAATGACAACCACCGAGAAGAACGAAAAGGATCAAGTCAGAATAAACTCAAAGGAGGTAAGGCAAAAAGTAATCTTAAGGTTCTTCTCAAGCCAAGTTATGTCATAGACTTAAAGGAGGCATTTTGGAAAATATGCTATCGTCACATAACAATTTATTAAAATGCAAAGAGAATATGGCGTCTAGTGAGAAACTATCCCTAAATGAAAAAGTAACAACCAGGAACGAATTGAAGGATGGGGAAATTAAGTAAGCTAACGATAAGGGATAAGTGTATGTCATCAGAGATTGATAACTTGTTCGATGAAAATGGACGATATTTCAAGATGAAATTCATAAAGAATATAAACATTATGAGTTTTTGGAAGATATCTGTTGGAATAACAAATGCACCAGTAATTTTATGGACGTAACAAGTTGAATGTTTCAAACATTTTGGACAAGTATGTGGAGATGCACATCTAAAAGATAGTAAGATTAGTTGGAATATCAATCTCCATTTTTCTAGAAAGACCTTGAGAAAAGTTTAGAAATATGAACGGCGGTTCATCCCCGAACCGGTAGACGAATAAAAAGGGCAACCTAAATTTAGAAGACGCAGTCAAAGCATGAGTGTTGAAGTTTCAAAGTGTCGTAGAGCAAGTTGTTGCCCTTAGCAGAGTTTACTTACACTCATTACTACTAAGCTACAATAGTACAACCTTTATAAGGTGAAGTATGATGAGAAGTGTAAATTACCTCATATTAGATAACACTAGAGAGCAAATTATATGATCCAAATATGTTACAAAAACTCAGGGATCAATATGCATAATTAGGAAAAGGATTTGAGTGTCACGAGACCAAGATGAGAGCAATGCTAGCTTAGACAAGACTCGAGTTTGGTTGAGGAAACATGGTATTCTTTAAAATTTCATCATTTAAAAGAGTAAGTGTTCTGGTACGAAGGAGGAAGACTCATCCCAAAAGCTATTGGACCTGTCTTGATTATAACTGAGATTTAAAAAGCAGCATACAATTATGAAAAATTTGTGACCTTAAGATTTAAGTGTTAAAGATTCTTTTTATTGGATGAATGTTGGTTAAATTAGAGGTTGAATGTGATACAGAGAATAATGTTCAAGGGGTATATGAGATAAAGTTATTCTGAAAGGTTGGAAAATTAGAGACACGTGAATTGGTTACGATTATGAATAATTTGAATAAGAATACTCTGTTTGGGGTGTATCATACCGTGCACCGGCCCAAGTGTTTGGGTTTGATTGGTGTTTATTTGAAGTCCATTGTTTGATGGTTGCTAGTTTTAAGTAAAGTAGTGAAGTAAGTTGGATTAAATACACTAAAGGACCTTCATGTATGATCTGGTCGACCCCAGGATTTAGGAGGGGTCGACACAATTGGAACTTTCAGTCAACCCCAAGATTTAAGAGGGGTCAACACAATGAATAATTTCGGTCGACCCCAGGATCGAAGAGGGGTCGACACTTTGTTTATCGGTCGACCCTAGGATTTAGGAGGGGTCGACACAATAGGACCATCCGGAACACTTTCGGTTGACCCCCAGGACCGAGCGGTCAACACAAAAGTGTCAAGGGAACTTCCTTCGGTCGACACAACGGACGAGCGGTCGACACAAATAACCATCAGGAATACTTTTGGTCGACACAATAGACGAGCGGTCGTCACATTCCCGATTTGAGTTGAAAAGTCAGCCAAAACGTGAAGAATCCTGATTGATGGATATAAATGAAAGATTGTTTTTATTTAATTAAGGGATAAGAAGGCATGGTATGCCATTTCCATCCCATCACAATTTCTTTTCCCTATCTTCTCTGAAGCACTCACGTCGGTCAAGAAAAGAGTGAGGTTGAGAAAGAAAGGAGATATCATGAGAGAAAAGAGTGAGAAAGTGAAGTGAAGTGGAAAAATCTAAAGTTTCATGGAGACCAAAGTTCAAGGTATTTTTCTATCATTTAGAGTTTCTTTTAGGATCAGTAAGGATAATATGACGGTATTGGTTGAATTGATGGATAAAAATGAAGGATTTCATGTAGGTTGTTAGAAAACAAGTTGATTATGTGCAAGGTTAGGGTTTTTGAGATTCGGTCAAATTTTAGCACGAATTTGAGTTTATGTCCTTTATAAAAGTTAAAGTAGACTCTTAGAGTAATTTATATTTGTTAGAATCACTCGATTCGAAGCTAAGTAGAAAAAGTTATGAATGTTGTAAGTCATCGATCAGAAATTGGGAAGAGATACGGTTGACCCCTTACAGTTTGGGTCGGCTGAATCAGGGTTCAAATAGTGAATGCCCTTTTTTTTGTCAACATAAGTCAACATGCTTTAGTTTTTTGAATTTTGTATCTTCTAAGAAGTTATAGTAGACTCCTTAAGGAACAATTTGACACCTTAATCATCAGGAATGGATCATTAACGAGGAAGTTATAGTCATTTGAAGTTGGAATAGAAAGTTAAGACTTTATGCAAATTCTGATTCGTACATGATTTATATATTTAGGTCATTATTGGATTAAAAAGGGACTCAAGTGGATTGATTCAAGAAAGCAGCTAAGGTAATTTTGCATTAAGATGGTTTGGCCCTTCAGTGGGACTACATTGCAAAGATTATGATTATGTTTGATGTTTGTTTTCATGACATGTTTGGTGATGTATGCTTATTTTCATGTTTCGTGATGTGATTTAAGTGATGTTTTTCATAGTCACATGGTCATGCATCATAGTTTTACAAAATGTCTACGAACTATTTTCATGCATGGTTTTACAACGTAGTTGGAGGTAAACGAGATTTGATTGGTGGTATGGGACGCCAATTATCTTTCATCTCTGATGAATTAAGAACTTGAATATCAGAACATGTAAATGACTGGTGGAACCACGAGGTGGAGAGCTCGGTCTAGAGGATTGGGTGGAACCACGAGGTGGAGAGCTGGATCGATAAGTAAGAATAAAAATATAAATGACCGGTGGTACCACGAGGTGGAGAGCTCGGTCTCGAGGACTGGGTGGAACCACGAGGTGGAGAGCTGGATCGATAAGCACGAATAACGCAATAAGGAAAGAAATGGAAATGTGCATTGTTTTATCAACAGCAAAGCATACTCATGCATTGCATTTTATAGTTATGCTATTTACTGAGCTTTAGGGTCATAGTTTAGGCTTTGCAATGTAGGAAATGTAATGGAGGAAATGGTGCAAGTGACTGACCAAGGAGTTAGAGCAGAAGAGTGTCCAAATTATACAGTTTATTGAGTGATGATCGACGTGGAGTGATTCATGACACACACACAGTCGTGATATAAAAATGTTTTTGAATGTTTTGAATATTTTAGATATGTAATTAAAATGTATACCCTTATTTTCGTGTGATGGATTACCAATGTTTTGAAAATGAATGTATTTTAGTTAAAGTAATTGTCTTCCGCTGCAGTTTTAATTTATTAAATGATTATGTATTTTATTTAAAGGTGGAATTCAAATGTATGTTTTTATTATTCGACGGTTTTCCTTGTAAACTGTTTTATGAACTAAAGATAGTTTTCAGAAATTAAAGTAACAACTTTTACAAGTATTCCACTTTTGAAAGTAATGTAAGTAGTAAGAAATCATGTAACGGACCGGTTCTCGGGTCGCCAAAGTAAGTAAGTAAGTAAGTAAGGAAAGCTAGTAAGCGGTGACTCAGGAATCGGGTCATTACACAAAGCATTGGGCAGAAGTGACATGCCACGAGATAAATTGTCTCAAGGAGCCATCACCCAAAGTCGAGCCAAGAGATTTCCTAATTTGTTTGTTCATTTTGCAGGGATCCTA
>QAOC01006967.1:0-22674 GCA_003255005.1 Begonia fuchsioides
AGTTTGTACAACATACAAAACTATTTTTCATTCTTCGCAAAATGTTTGTTAAGAGCATTAACATACTGAGGGTCTTGAACAAGTTGTTTGGTTGCTTTCGAGCAAGTTTGGATGATGCACAGAAAGCTTGCTTGATGTACAAAAAATTTTGTTCCCTGGTCAAACCTTCATTAAGCCCCTTAAATTTCCTAATTGGATCCTTTGGTGGAATTCTAGTAGGTTCAGACGACACCCTAAAAGTCAATACCAAGTACAAAAATATTTGGGCTGCCTCTAACTTTCCTTAGGCATATTAACCCTTTGGATGGCTTGAAGTGGGTCGTTTTGTTGCATTTGAGCAGGTTCAGACAATGTGCGTAAAGTTTGTACGATGTACAAAAACATTTTACGCTGTCCCAAATCTTTGTTTAGCCCCTTAACCTACCGAGTTCTTTAATATTCTTATCAATATCATTCAAGAAAGTTCAAAAAATACGCAAAAAGTTTGTGCGACGTACAAAAATATTTTGTGCATTTCTCAAATTTATCCTTCTAGGCTGTTAGGACAATGCACAAAAGGTTCGTAGTAGGTACAAAATGTTTAATGCGTCAGAAGAAACTTTTGTTCACACCTTAACCTACTATTGGGCTTGAGAAGGGTCATTTGGTTGCATTTGAGCGAATTCATACTACATACGAAAAACATTTTACGTACTGCTTGAAATATTCATTTGGCAATTTAACCCAACTATGTTGCTAATTGCCGCTTGGTTAAATTTTAGCAGCTTCCAACGACAAGTGAAAAGTTTGGAATGTGTGGTGTACTTCATCCAATATTGATTTAGCACTTTCACCTATTAGGGGGCTTGAATTGGATTGTTTGGTAGCATTTGAGCAAGTTAAGACAGCTTGCGGAATATTCGTATGAAAAGTTTTTGTGTGGTGCTCAAAAGATTCGTCTTGCACCTTAACCCCAATAGTGCCTTAAATTATGTGGTTTGGTAGAATTAGAGTAGGTTTGGACGATGCAAAAAAACTTGTTATGACATATGAAAATATTAGTGTGCTGCCCAAATTGTTAGTTAAGCACATTAACCTACTTGGTTGCTTGAAGTGGGTATTTTTGTTTCAATCTCGCGCGTTCAGATGACGCGCAAAAAATGTTTTGTGTGGGTACCCTAACCTAACTAGAGGCTTTTATTGGGCTGTTTAGTGAAATTTGAGCATGTTCAGACGACGCAAAAAAAGTTCTATGATGCAAGAAAACATTTTGTGTGCTGCCTAAATCATTTGTTTAGACCCTTAACACAATAAAAGGTTTGAATTAGGTCATTTTCTTGATTTTGAGCAGGTTCAGATGACGTGCAGAAAGTTCGTACGACATATAAAACATTTTTTTTGTAGCATGAATATTCATTCAACACTTGGTGCTTGAATTTAGTCTTTAGAGGCATTCGAGCAGGTTAAGATGATGCGAAGAAAACATTTGGTGCTTACTTGAAAGATTAGCTAAGCACATTAAGCTATGGGGGCCTTGTGTTGGGTGGCTTGGTTAAGTTAGAGAAAGTTCAAACGACGCACAAAAATTTGGCACAACGCATGAAAACATTTTGTGTACTGCCCAAAATATTCATTTGGAACCTCAACCTATAGGGGAACTTGAATTTGGTCATTTGTTGGCATTCGAAAAAGGTTTTGGGGATGCATGAAAAGTTCATAAGGCGTTCAAAAATGATTGGTGTATTCAAAACCTTAACCTACAGGGTTGGGCTTGAATTGGGTCATTTTGTTGCATTCATGCAGGTTTGTATGATGCGCGGAAAGTTTGTACAATGTACTATACATTTATCCGCTGCTTAAAATATTTGCTCAGCACTTTAACCTACCGTGGGGCTTGAATTGGGTCATTTAGATGTATTTAAGCAAGTTTATACTAACACGCAAAATATTTGTACAACGTACAAAAAACTTTTGTGCAAAGCTCGAAATGTTTGTTCGGCACGCTAAGCAAAATAGTGGCTTAGATTGGGTCATTTGGTTATATTTGAATAGGTTCAAACAATGTGCAGAAAGTTGGTACAATGTATAAAAATGTTTAGTGTATTTCTTGAACTATTTGCTACGCACATTAACCTTTGAATGGGTTTTAAGTGGGTTGTTTGGTTGCATTCGAGCATATTTAGATGATTTGCAGAGAGTTCATGCGACGTATGAAAACTTTTGGTATGCCTACCAAAATGTTCTTTTACCACATGAATCTACTCGAATGGCTTGAATTGTGTGATGTACAAACACTTATCGCGTGCATCCAAACATGGTCAAATGCAACCAAATGACTCACGTCAAGTCCCCGGTAGGTTTAAGTTCTTAACAAACATTACAGTCAGCACACCAAATATTTTACTACATGATAGAAAGTTTTTGTGAGTCATGAAAATTGGGCCTAATTTAACCAAATGACCCAGTTTAAGCCCCCTAGTAGGTTCATGTTCTTAGTGAAAATATTGGGCAACACATCAAAGATTTTCGTTCATTGTACAAACTTTCTCCAAATCATTTATATCTGCTCAAGTGAAACCAAACTACCAACTTCAAACCCGACAGTAGGTTATTGTGCTTAACGAACATTTCAAGCAGTACACCAAATGTTTTCGTACGTCATGCCAACTTTTTTCCTGCAGTCTAAACCTACTTGAATTTCACGAATGACCTAGTTTAAGTCATTGTTTGGGTTGAGGTGAGGAACAAACATTTCAAGCAGTGCAAAAAATATTTTTGTACGTCATATTAACATTTCATTTGCAAGTATAAAAATACTCAAATGATATCAAACGTCCAAATTGAACTCCCATGGCAAGGTAAGGACCCAATTCAATTCAATAACGTTTAGGGTTAAAACTTTTTTGTGCATCGTACGAACTTTACATGCTTCATCCAAACGGGCCCAAATTCCACCAAACGACCCAATGAAAGTCCTTTGATAGATTGAGGGGCCAAATAAATGTTTACGCACATCATCTGAAACTACTAGAGTGAAATCAAACAACCAAGTTCAACCCACCAAGTACGTTAATCTGCTTAGAAAAAATTTGGGCAGCACACCAAAGATTATAGTACGTCATACAAAAGTTTTGTGTGTTGTCTGAAACCGGCTCAAATTCAACAAAACGGCCATCATTTGGGTTAAGGTTCGTAACGACTATTTTGGGCAGTGCACCAAACATTTGTTTTCGGTCATACAAACTTTTTGCTACAAAATAGTCAATTTAAGCCCCATGGTAGTAAGGTGAAAAATTTAACATCAGTGAACACAATGCTTTTGTTCATCGTCCAAACTTTATGTGAGTCGTCTCAACCTCTTTGAATTTAACTAATCGACCCAAGCCCACATGTAGGTTAGTGTGCCGAACAAACATTTTTGCAAGCGTAGAAAATATTTTCATATGTCGTACAATTTTTTTGTGCATCATGCCTCAAATGCAACCAAACACCCATTTAAAGCCCCCCACCGCCCCTCCAATTGTTAAGGTGCCGACTAAATTTTTTGGGTAGAGAATAAATATTTTTTACATGTATAAACTAATGTGGATCAAGTGGTGGCAGAAATCAAGTCCTAGATGAAATAGAAGTTGCAAGAAATTTGAGGCTAAATGATAGGTGTAAGAACCCAAAAATGCATAAAGTGCTATGTGGTTTAAAGGAGAAAATAAAAAAATCTAGTTAACATTAAAATAAAATGCTTATTATGTTAATTGTTGAAGAAGATAATGACATCATGCAACATGGTTAGGAACACAAGGCCAAGAGCCCAAGCTCAATACAAGATATTGAAGGGGTAAACAAAATAGGAAAGCACTTTAAACTTTTCTGAAATCAAACTTTTATTTGACTAGCAGTAATTAATTGCAGATTGGAAAACCTCCCCAAAGTTATTTGAAAAAGAGTTCTTCACAAAAAAAGTACCTTCCTTCAAGATCTTTTTAGAATAAGGTTCATCATAAAAATTAGAATTTGTTTCCCTGATCAAATGCACAATTTAGCAAAGCAAAAGTGCCCCACAACAATTCTGAAAAAACTTTATTTCATTCAACTATTTAGTTAAGTAAAATGAAATAAAATAAAAAANGAAAGCCATAAAAAAATAAAAAAACTTGAAACAAGATTGAATATGTTAGAGTCTCAAACTAGTTATAAAAAAGAATGAGAATAACACTTTAATGTGAGAGTAACAGTTATAACACTTTATTTCCTTGAACGAGGAAATAATAAATAATTGGAGCAAGATGTTGTGTTCGAGAATGAGAGTAACAATTATAAAAAAGAGCGGTATCTTAGAAAAAATCCAGAACATGGCAACCTAAGCAAAATCAAGATGATTTCTTTTTTCACGATAAAGTGATCTTGAATCCTATTTGGAATAGGTAAGAAAGGTTTATCCTATTTATGATTAATACATCTATAGTTAGGAAAATAAAATCAAATTGGCTTCAATGGAATTCATGGACTATGCAAGTACGTGGCGGGATCAACTAGCGAGAACTCTGAGGAGGCACGGCAAAAAATTGGCTTCCACATGGAAAGAGATGAAACCACGTATGTATAAGAGATTTGTTCCTAGTTATTATCATCGACATATATGTATGAAATTGCAAGAACTAAAACACGGTTCAAAAAGAGTAAAAGATTATTATAAAGAGACGTGATTAACCATGATGAAACCAACATAGAGGAAGATTAAGAAGCAACCATGACATATTTTATTGGAGGATTAAATAGAAAAATCTATAGCATAGTGGACATGCAACACTATGTAGACATAGAGAAATTGTTACACAAGTCTATCAAGGTCGAGCAATAACTAAAATCAAAGGGAAATTCAATGAGTGGATATTTCTCAAACTTAAATTGGAAATTAAATTTGAGGCATGAGAAACCAACTATAAACCCTAAGGAGGATTTCAAGGGAAAGACTACCTTAAGTAATGCATCTATAAAATGTAAGATTAAAACTAATTCAACAACTAGAGCTTGAGAAATCAAGTTTTCGATGTCAAAGATTTGGACACTATGCTTCAAATTTTCCGAACAAAAGAACAATGGTAATACATGATAATGGGGATGTTGAAAGCTAGAATTCAAGTAATGGCGAGATACCCCCACTAGAAGATTGTAGCGATTTCGAGATAGAGGAACATGTGAGGGGAGAACTCTAAGTGATCATACACGTGCTCAACATTAAAGCCAAGGACAACGAAGATGATGTACAAAGAGAGCACATATTCCATACTCGATGTAACGTGAAATGGAGCAAGTTTTGATTGGGGACAAGTTCCTCATACTTGATTCAAAGACAATCCTAAAATCTTGTTCCTCTTTGTTTTAGGGCCTCGAGTTTAACATACTCATACTCATACCAAATTATGAGAACCACATGTATATCAAACTTGAGACTCTTCAACATTGTGAAAAAAGATAGTTGAATCACCTTTGATTAAAGTATGAGGAACTTGACTCCAATCGAACTTTGTCAATGGGACATAAGTTATCAAACAAGGAGCTTGATCCAAATCAATATTGTCAGTAAGAACAAAAGCTATTAAAGATTATCTATCAAGAATTAACTTTAAGAAGATCGAGTTTTTCATAAAGAACCAAAGAGAAAATTATTTTCAAACACCTCAGGTGAATTAATCATAAAATTTTTTTTTCGATTACAATAAATTAGATGCCTTCAAATATGCTACACAATTTCCTTAATCCATGAAACCCTGATCCCCTTTACCCTAAATCCTTAAACCCTAAACTCTAAACCCTGAACAATGATCTCATAACCCTAGAACCGTTAACCTCAAAGCATTTATTCCTCAAACCTGGAACCCTAAACCTTGGAACCCAAAACAATGAAACAAGATTTTTGAACCATTGAACCTTAAAACACTGGAACCCAAAATCCCGGATCATACAACCCTGGAACTCTTAAATCCTGAACCTTGAACCCTTAAACTTTGAACACTGAACTTTGAACCCTAAAACCCTTGAACTCTGAACCCTAAATTCAAACCTTAAATCCATTTTGCCATAAAACCTTGAACCCTGATAGTAAAACCCCAAACCCTAAACCCTTGAACCCTAAACCTTGGAACCCTTAATTCTTGAACCCTGAACCCCAGAATGCTTCAATCCTTAACCATGAACCTTGAACCTGAAACATTAACAATGGAATCATTGAACCCAAAATCCCTTAACCCCTAACCCTTGAATCCTTAACCTTGGTACCCAAAACTCTGAACCTTGGAAATCTAAACCATGCACCCTTACCCTTAAGACCATGAACTCTAAAATCTCAAACCTTAGAATCTTGAACACTTAACCATGGAACCATAGAACCCTAGAATCAGAACCATGAACCATGAACCTTAAACTGTGGCACCCATGAACCCTAGAACCCCAAACCGCAAACTCTGAACCACAAACCCTTGAACCCTGAACCCTTGCTCCCTAAACCCTAGAACTCTGAAACCTGACCCTATAACTCAAAACTCCTAAACTCTAAACTTGGAACCCTGATCCCCGAACCCTGCACCCTAAACACTAGAGACATGGAATACTAAATTCAAAACATTGGAACCATGAACCCTGAACCCTAAACCCTGTAACCTTTGAACCTTAAACTATAAAATCTGAACCCTGAATAATGGAAACCTAAACCTTGAAACTTTAAACCTTGGAATCATAAAAAAGGAACCGTTAACCTTTGAGCCTCGAAACTAGGAACCTTGGAACTATGAACCATGGAACCCTACACCCTAAACCCTGAATCCAAGCAGCCTTCGACATTAAACCTTAAAACTTTGGATCGAGAATCGTTAACCATGGAACCTCAAAACTCTAAATCATAAACCTTAGATCCTTGAACCCCAAACAATAGAACCCTAAACCTTAGAACCTTGAACACTAAACCCTAAACCTTAGAATCCTAGAATCCAGAACCATGGAATCGTGAACCTTGAATCTTGGACCCTTAAACCCTTGAAGTCTTGATTCCCAAACCGTGAACCCTTAACCTTAAACCCTTGAACAATGATCCTTCAACTTTGGACCCTATAACCCCTTGAACCCTGAACCCTGAACTTTGATCATTGAAACCCTTGTAACCTACAACCCTAAAGCCTGAAGTGTGGAACACTATAACCTTGGAACCATGAATCATGGAACCCTAAATCCTAAACTTTGAACCATCGAACCCTAACCCTTGAACCCTGAACCTTGAAACCATAAACTCTAGAACCCTGGAACCCTGAAACCCAGAACCCAAGAATAATGAACCATGAATCATGAACCTTGAATCATGAACCTTGAACACTGAAAATGGAACCTTAAAAACCTTAAACCATAGAAACCTAAACCAGAAAACTTTGAACCTTGGATCCCTAAACTATAAACATTAGAACCCGAAAACCATGGAACCACCAACTCTTAACAGTGAAAGCCTGATCCCTGAACTAAGGAACCCTAGAACCCCGAACCATGTGTAGCACCCAACTTTTTGATGTACAATAACATAATGTGAATCTAATGTTTTATGGTTAAAGAATGAAATGGTCTAAGAAAAGATGAATATGGAGACGAAATTACACCTTATAAGTAATGAATTGACAAATCAGAATCAATATTGGTATTTACCTAATTCTGTGATTTTAGGGTCTTAACATGGAGTAGATTTCTTCTAATGGAATTTAATAGATTAGTAGATTAAACTACAACAACAAGAATTTCTTGATATAAAAACTTATAGAGAAAGTTATGAATCTTAGACCCCAAAGGTTGGAACAAATACTAGGTTGAAATTTTGTAACAGAGCAGTTTCAGTTTTACAATCATATCATACCTTAGAAGACCATAACTGGCAAAGTGTTCTTCTGCAAAGTTGTATTAGACGTCAAGATAAAAATATTGATAGGTAGATCAATTCTATTGGACTTTTCGAGAGGAAGTTATGTTTATTTGAAGTTGGTAAAATGAAAATCAGACTATCAAATTATGGATTTTGAGTGATGTTTGGTATTTCGTATATTTCATTATGTTAAATGCATAATTTGAAGTTTAAGTCTTCTAAAAAGTTACACGAGACTTAAAAAGGAAAAGATGAGTTTTTTAAAGTTTCCAAGGTGCAGGGTTCAAGGTTAAAGATTCTAAGGTTCAAGGTTTAGGGTTCTGGCATTTAGGCCATTAGGGTTTAGGGTTTTAGGGTTCATAGTTGAGGGTTCATGGGTTTAGGGGTTTAGGATTTAATGGTTAATATTTCTTTGGTTCAGGGTTGTAGCGTTAGGGGTTATGTAACACCCAACTTTTTGATGTACAATAACATTATGTGAATATAATGTTTTATGGTTAACAAATGAAATTTGCTCAGAAAAGATGATTATGGAGATGAAATTGCACCTTATAAGTAATAAATTGATGGATCAGAAACCATATTGGTATTTGCCTAATTCTGAGGTTTTAGAGTCTTAAGATGAAGTTGATTTCTTCTAATGGAACTTAATAGATTAGTAGATGAAACTACAACAACAAGAATTTCTTGATTTAAAATTGTATAGACAAAGTTATGAATCTTAGACCCCAAAGGTTGGAACAAATACAGGGTTGAAATTTTGTAACAGAGCAGTTTCTGTTTTACAATCATATCATGGCTTATAAGACCATAACTGGCAAAGTATTCTTCTACATAGTTGTATTAGACGTCAGGATAAGACTATTGATAGGTAGATCAATTCTATTGGACTTATGGAGAGGAAGTTATGTTTATTTGAAGTTAGTAAAATGAAAATCAGACTATCAAATTATGGATTTTGAGTGATGTTTGGTGTTTCTTATATTTGATTATGTTAAATGCATAATTTGAAGTTTAAGTCTTCTACAAAGTTACACAAGACTCAATAAGGAAAAGATTAGTTTTTAAATTACTGAAATCCGAGTTGTGGAACGAAAGTCATAAAAAATTTAAAAGGGGTCACCCCTTTAAACTCTCGGGTTTTATTAAGGGTCGACACCTTGAATGAGAGGTCAACATCTTATTGCTGAAATAATAACTTTTCAATAAAATATTAGGAAACACAATCAATGATTAATTAAGGATGGATAATTAGGAAAGTGCCATGTGAAAAGGATGGTGACACCTCATGTTTGATGGTCACACCTCATGCTTGAACGACTCTTCACCTTCGGAAGGGATAAAATTTGTGGCAGTCTTCAGCTATTAGACATCACGAGCCTCAAATCTCGCTTGCAGCTCTCTCTCCTCTCTAAAATCCTATCCAAATTTGTGTGAGAAAATTTAGGGTTTGAAGTCAAAGTATGAGGTTTTAGTGTTTAGTACAAGAATATTTGTTTTTAAGGATTAGAAGTGTAAGGAGGAAGGAAGACCACGAACTTAACCTTGAGGTACAAATTTTGTCATTCAGCAGCACCTACTTTTGTTCTAGGTTGGTATAAGTGATGGAAATTGCGTTATATGGTTAAAAATGCATGAAATTGTAAAGATAGTTTATGGGTATACAAATTATAAGTCACGTTACCTAGTTTCTGGAATGCATGTTTTATGTAATCTTCCAGTTAGATATTGGTCATGATGTCTTCTAATGAAGGCCAACACTTTAGGGTTTAAATTAGTACCTTAAGTGTTTTAATCAAAGTATTTTCTATAAAGTTATGGATGCCACAAGTTGTTCGTGAAACAAGGTATTTCGAGTTTGGCTTATATTGTTTTATTTTATGATGTTAAGGTATATAAGCAAACTCATTAGATCATTAAGGATTTAGAATACAAGGCTAATGCAAAGGAATCCAAGTAAGTAATCATTGCATGTATTTTGCCCCTTGTGGGACTACATGACAAAGGATAGGACATAAGGATGATGTGTTTGATTACTTAGATATCCATGAAGTAAGAATGTCTTAGGAGTTGTTGTTTTTATGATAATGTTATTAATGATATTCTGATGAGGTGTATCACACCATACACTAACCCAAGTGCTTTGGGTTCGATTGGTGCTTGATTGACATTGTTTGATGTTCATGTATTATCATAAGTCAAGAGTTAAGTTGAATCAAGTATACTAGGAATGTTTATTATGGTTTACTTGCGAGATGTTTGATGCATTATATTGCTTGTACTTAAATTAGGTTACCATGTCATGCATATGTATGAATAATGTCCATGCATCATGTCTTATGAAAGATACAAAAATGTTTACTCATGCATGTTTTTAAAATGTCACCGAACGGATGATGAAGGTTGTATGCAACACATCCATCATCCAATGCCTAAATGTACGTAAAGTCAAGATCAAGTTATGGAAGAAGGTTGAATTGGCTACCTTATGGAGGCCATATGGTGCCTATTCACCTCATACGATGTGACGCTCACACATGTTAAGTTAAGTCAAGACAACGATAAAGAACGAAATGAAGGTGCATGTTTTTCAGAAAGCGTCATGCTCATTTAGGCATATAGGCTCATTCAATTACAGACTGAGCTTATGGCTTATAGGTTATGCTTTGTGATGTAGGTGATAAAGATGAAGGTAAAGGACTTACCCCTCCTTGTTTGATATAGGCTATGTCGTGGAGGAGGCGGGTCTAGTGCGGGAAGCTTGAATCGTTAACTGCCGACAAGTGGGGACGTCAAGATGTACATTTGAAGTATTTTGGAGTGTTTACCTTTGAACAATGATGTGTTTTAAATGATTACTTTTGTTAAATGATGTTGTGTAAAGATATTTATTATGTATATTACATGTTTAGATTAAACTATATGTTATATGAGCTTTGCGGTATTTTATTTTATGGATATTTTAATTAACAATGCCTTATTTCAAGTAAATGTTGGGTTTACGGCGATTTCTAATTAAAGTCTTCTGCTGTGTTTTCACAAAAAAGAATTCAAGAGGAACATTTTTAAAGAAAGAAAAGTTTTACCGCGATCATTTTTAAGTAAATTTTTACGGGGTGTGACACCATGGAACCCTGAACTTTGGATCCCTAAACCTTCAACCCTAAATCTTGGAACCGTGAACTGTAAACCATAAACCCTGAACCCCTAAAATTGAACCTTGAACCCTGAACATTGAACCTTGAACCATGGAACCTTGACTCTAGAACCATTAACCCTTAACCCTTGAAACATGGAACCCTTGATTATTGAACATCGAACCCTAAACCCTAGGAACCCTAGAACCTTAAACCTTGGAACGATGAAACCTCAAAACTTGAACCTTGAACGCTGGATCCCTAAACCCTAAACCCTACAACCCTTAACCCTAGACCCGAAACTCAAAACCATGGAACTTAAAAAACTAGAATCCTAAACAATGGAACCATAGAAATCTGAACCCTGAACCCTAAAAACCTAAACACTACTACACATAACTATGAACCGTAGAACCCGAAACCTTGGACCCTTAGATCCTTGAACCTTAACCTTAAACAAAAATACAAAACATTAGAACATAAACCCTAAAACACGAAAACACTAAACTTGGAATCTTGGAACATTGTAGACTAGAGCCCTGAAACATGAAACTTAAACACTACACCTAGAACCTTGAAACCCTGAACCCTGAAACCTTGAACCTTGTGTTTTTTAACCAAGAACCCTTAACCTTGAACCCTAACACCTGAATCTTGTAGCCTTTCAACCCTAAAACCCTTAAGCTTGAACCCCTAAACCTTGAACCATAGAACCTGCAATCCTGGAATCCTAGAACCTTAAACCCCAAACCCCTGAAACATGAACCATGAACCTTGAAACTTTGTACCTTAAACCTTAAACCCTGATCCTAGAACCCTTGAACACTAGAACCCTTAAACCTTGTTAACCCAAACCTTGAAACCTTAAAGCCTAAACCCCAGAACCCTCAAACCGTGGAACCCTAGAACCCTCAACCTTGCAACCCTGAACCCAAGAATCATGAACCCTGAATCACGTAACCTTCAAACCTTAACCATGGATCCCTAAACTTTGACTCTTGAACCTTGGAACCCTAAACACTTGAACCCTAAACACTTGAACCCGAAAACCCTAAAAACATACACCTTGAACCTTGGAACTTTCAATCTAGAACCCTGAACTCTGGAACTCTAGAACCTTGAACCATGAACCCTATTCCCTAAGCCCTGAAGCCCTAAAATACGAAACCCTGGAACGCTTAACCCTGAACCCTAGAACCTAAAACCATAGACCTTGAACATTGGAACCTTGAATCTAGAACCCTAGAAAATAGGAACCCTGAACCTTGGAACCCTGAACCCTAGAACCCCGAACCTAGGAAACGCAAATCTTGAAACCCTAAACCTTGAACCATGAACCATAGAACTCTGAAACCCTTGATCCATAGAACCCTGAACCCTGAAACATTGAACTTTGAACCTCAGAAACCTACAGCCTGAACCTTAGAATCCTGGAACTCTAAAACCCTAGAATCTTGAACCTTAAACCTTGAACCCTAGAACCATGAACTTTGAAACCCTAAACAATGAAACCCTAAACCTTGGAACCATGGAACCCTAGAATCTTGAACTTTAAACCCTAAACCTTAATCCATTGAACCCCGATACCTTGTAACCTTGAACCCTAGAACCCTGAACCCTTAACATTGAGCCCTGAACCCAAGAACCTTGAAAGTTAACCATTAAACTTGAAACCATTAATTATGGAACCCTAAACTCTAACCCTGGAACCCCTGAACTAGTAATCTTGAACCCTAGATCCCTGAACCTTGAAACCCTTAACCCTAGATCCTTGAATCAAGAACTCTAAACCCTAGTTATGTTTCATAACATAAACATAGAGCATGCATAAACCATCTCCCAATCAACATAAACAAACGTCTCCAAATGAAAATAATTGTTATCTCTTAAGTATACTTAACATAAACTTACTTCATTACTTTACTTAAACCTAGCAACCATCAAACAATGTCAAACAAACAACAATCAAACCCAAACACTTGGGCCGGTGCACGGTGCGATACACCCCAAACAGAGTATTCTTATTCTACTTATTCATAATCGTAACCAATTTGCGTTCACTTTTATTTGTTTCTAATTATACAACCGTAATACTACTCTCTGTGATGTAGTCCCTGAATGGCCAAAGTGACACGGAATGGAGGGGGTTTAGATTTAGGAAGTGGGAGAATTGGGTTAGGTTATATGGAAAAACGATAATCCGATAATTCCATACCCGGAACTTTAATTTGGACGGCGATAACTCAACGATAAGATCGAGTTCCAAACTGAAATTTTGAGTGGAACTCTGGGAATAAGACAGGTGATAGCCCTCAAAAAATGAAGAAAATCACATGGATGGATCGGTCGGAGAGCAACGGAACAGTAACAGCGGTTAGCGGTGGCCAGAAATTGACAACCGGTGGAAGAATTGAAATATCAAACGAAATCAACGATGGAAGGAGGAGCTTATGGACTTCAAGCTCGCCATGTGACCTTTAGAAAGGCTGGAGACTTTGAAGCAAGGAGAAAACACCAGCTCGAAGGAGGAATCTCTTGAAGAACCCACGGTGGCCGAAACAAATTCGGCTGCCGGCTGAAATTGGAAGATGCCCGAAAAGGGAGAGAGCTAAAAGCTTCTAATATTCAAATTTAAAATTGACCTTAAAATCACGCAATGGGGGAGGTTTTATCTGCTGAGAACAGTGGGAAAAAGGGAGGGAAAAATGAGGGCCAAAGGCATGCAAGTTGTATGCTGGAAATTGAAAAAAAGGAGGGAAAATTGGACCAATGAGATTGCAAGAATGTGAAAGCCACGTGATCTTCAATCTCTTCAGCCAATTTTCCCTTCTTTCTTGGCCCAAAATACTCTTCTCATAGCCGAAAATTCCTCATGCAAAACCCCATGCAAGCATGCAAAAATAAACAACATAAAACCTAGCCGAGAAACCCTCTCGGGTTCTCCAAATATTCAACGCAAAATTCATGTAAAAATTAAGCTAAAATACGATAAAATCCCTTCAATCCATGTAAATACTGGTGAGTTGAGTCGTGGAACCCTTGATCACTTTTGCATGGGACTCCAACTCGCTATGCAACGTGATACTTCAATAGGGTTCGAGTTCGGGCTTGATTCCGGAGCTCTCAGTTTTTGGTTGAAAACCCACCTTTTCTCCATGCAAAATTATCATGGGTTTTGACCTATTTAGATCCTCCAAAGTTGGCTTAGAAATGTATAATTCTTCAATTAATTTTCATGCAAAATTAATAAACATATTAGAAAAATCCCGAGCTCGGGCTCGGATGATAGCTCTGCTTGGCATGCCAATCCGTGGCATGTCATCATCCCCAGGTTCTTGAGGATTAGACCTCAAATCAAATTGGAATTCATCTCCCTTTTGTTCAATTCTAGCAATGAGAGACAGATTTTGAACAATAAATGTGGATGAAATTCCATAATTACTGAGTAACTAGAACTTGCATGTTCTTGGGTCGACTACCCTATCCAAAAAAATTTTCGGGCTGAAGGCCGCCTTAAGAGTGTGCCAACTTTGAACAACTTCTAGTTTTGAGTCATATGATTCAATGCCCTTCACTATAACATCATTCTTTCCTCGGCTAAACAATTCAACAATCTGGTTTGTACTATACCACCGGATAACTAAATCAACATGAGTTTCATTATCCCCTTTATAAACCATAGTGTTTCCAATATAATCAGCAATATATATTCCATGGAAGTATTCTATGAAGGATTCCAAGTACCTCATCCAATGATCATAGCTAGCTTCCTCTTTCTCCTTGGTTCTTTTGATGAGTGGACCGTAGACTCCTTTACTAGAATTACTAAATTGTTCCTCCTTGCTTGAAGAGTTCTCCATATTAAGAAGATCATAATTCTTCTTCCTTAAGCTCAATTCAGATTTGTAGATTTCCCTCATCCAATCATAACTAAAGTAATTAGTAAAGAGTTCGGGTAAAGAGACCAACCACCTTGAGAGTGTTTTAAAAATCACAACACATATGACCTTTTGGTCTTTTATCACGAGTGTTCCTTCTTGAGTAGGCACGGATCCCTCCTTGATCATAACTAAGTTGTTCTTAAATAAATTCTCCTTCCTTGTGATCTCATCTTTGGCCACTTGTTCAGGTTCAAAGGGAACTAGCTTGATAGATCATCCACTTAACTTAAAAGAATATCGGTTTGTAAAACCATCGTGCCTAACCTTCCGATCGAATTGCCATGGTCTCCCGAGTAACAAATGGCTTGAACTCATGGGAACCACATCACACATCACTTGATCCTTGTAAATTCCAATAGAGAATTTGATGCACGCTTGCTTGGTAACCTTGAGGTCTTTCTTATCATTTATCCAACGTAATTTATAAGGTTTCGGGTGAAAGATAGTTTCTATTCCGAGCTTGTCAATTAACTCTAGGGAAACCACATTAACACAACTTCCACCACCAATAATAATTGATCATACCTTATCTTGGATTAGACATCTACTATGGAATAAACTTTCTCTTGGGAGTTCCTCTTCTTGGCTTTGAGTGGCAAGTAACCTTCGGATAACTAATAATAAGGGGCCTTCTTGTGCTCGACATTCTTTCCCTTCGGATTCCAAACTCATATCCAATTTTTCCTTCACTTCATCTTCACTAAAAACTTCACTTGTTTCCTCTCTAATAACCATCACACGTTTGTTAGGGCATTCAGATGCAATATGCCCGAGACCACGGAACTTAAAACACTTGGTCTCCCGTGTTCGGGTCCGATTATTTTCTTCCATCGGTTTAGGCTCACTATCCTTCTTTTGCAGCCAAGGTTGAACGAAAGGGATCTTGTTCTCCACCTTTGTATTAGGCTTAAAAGGAGTAATAGCCTTAGGACTTGCTTGGCTCACTATTCCCTTGCCCTTTCTTTTCATTTGCCTATCCACTTTCAAGGCAATTTGAATGACCAAATCCATGGAGTCGATCGATTGCAACTCAACAATATCACTAATGTCTCGGTGTAAACCTCTAATAAACTGAGCTATAATTTGTTCTTCTGGTTCTTGTAAGTCACATCTAATTTGGAGAGTCTCAAATTTGGTACGATATTCTTCTACCGAGAGAGATTCTTGCTTAAGAGATTGTAATTAAAGAAATAACTCTTGTTTGTAATAAGCCGGTACAAATCTTCTCCTCATAATTGATTTCATCATGTTCCAACTATCAATACTCTCTTCACCATCACGTCTTCTTTGAATTTTCAAACTATCCCACTATAGACTAGCAGATCCCGTAAGTTCCAATGAAACAAGTTGTAATTTAAACTTCTCGGAATAGTTATAGCATTCAAAGATCCTGTCAACTTTCTCCATCCAATCAATAAACAAATCACCATTGCAAGATCCATTGAAAGGAGGAATGACTACCTTAATATGCCTCATATCATCATCTCTAGAGTTAAGATCATGCAAACCATATTCTTCATCATCCAACTCTTCGGACTTAAACTCTCGAGATCTTCTCGAGCTGTGATTCGGCCTTCTCCTTGGTGGTTGGTTCAGAGTACTCAAAGAAGGAGAAATGTGCTCCAACTTTTGTAACAACGTATCAAATCTTTTATTGAGCTCATCCATTTGTCCTTGAAGGCTGGATCGAGGAAGATTTGGATTCGGATGTGGATAAGATGGACTAACAGAGCGGCTAGGATCAATCGGATCCCCGTTTTGTTTGTAATGGGAACCACTCCTTGTGGTCATCCTTCAAACTTAAAATCACACAAAAATAGAGGTAAAGGGGATGGTGGGTGTAACAACCCTCATTTATTTTAAGAATTTATGACTTTAAGATGAAAGCGTTTAAGATTTAGTTTTATGAATGTTGCTTAAATATTAGAGTGTTAAGGTATTTTGGATATTAGTAAATTAGTAAGTCGAAGGTGGTGAAGAAAATAATGATTTAAGCGGTCGACACCTTGATACCTTGTTGAACAACGGTCGACACCTTGTGGATCAGCGGTTGACACCTTCCCCGATTTGAGTTGAAAAGTCAGCCAAAACGTGGAGAATCATGATGGATGGACGTGGGAGAAACATTGTTTTTGATTAATGAAAGACATAAAAAGGTATGGTCTGCCATTCTTCCCTTCCAGCACAATTTCTTGTCTCTATTTCTCTCTGAGTTCTCATGTTTTGACAAGGGAGAGTGAGATTGAGAAAGAAAAGAGGCTTAGAGAAAAGAGTGAGAAAGTGAGTTATCTCAAGAGAGGGGAAGTGAAAAACTCTAAGGCTTTCGTGGAGACTGAAGTTCAAGGTATTTTTCTATCCTTTAAAGTTCTTGTAGGTCTAGTGATGATAAAATGATGGTATTGTTTGGATTTGGTGGATAACAACGAATGATTTCATGCCAAGAAATGTGAAATCGGTTGATTATGTTCAAAGTTAGAGTTTTGGAGATTCGATCAACATTTCGTACGAATTGGAGTTTGCTTTCTTTATGAGAGTTAAAGTAGACTCTTAGATTCATCTATAGCCGTTTGAATCACTCAATATGGAGCTTTGTAGACAAAGTTATGGATGTTGTAAGTTAGTAGACAGAAATTGAGAGAGGAATTCAGACGACCGTTTTGTAAGTTAGGTCGACCGTTTTGTAAACCGGTCGATCGGTTCCCAATTTCCAGAATGCATGCCCTCTGTTTATGAACAGCGCTCGACACCTTGATTTAAGCGGTCGACCGGTTCCTTATTTTAGGTGATGTATACTCTCGTTTTTTGAGTTTGGTGTCTTCTAAGAAGTTACAGTAGGCTCTTTAAGGAACAATTTGACACCTTAAGCATCCCAATTAGATCATTATCGAGGAAGTTATAGTTGTTTGAATTTGGGATAAAAAGTTATGACTTTATGCAATAAAACATGTCATGTTACCTGATTTCTGATCTTTTAATCATCTATATGTTTAGGTCATCAATTGGATTAAAAAGGGACTCAAGTGGATTGATTCAAGATAGCTACTAAGGTAAGTTAGTATTAAGATTGTTTGGCCCTTAAGTGAGACTGCATTGCAAAGATTAGGATGTATGTTTGATGTGTGTTGTATGCTTATTCTCATATTATGATTGATGTGATTTAAGTAATGTTTCATAGTCACATAGTCATGCATCATAGTTTTACAAAATGTCAACGAAATGATTTCATGCATTGTTTTACAACGTAGTTTGAGGTAAGCGAGATATAATTGGTGGTATGGGACGCTGATTATGTTTCGTCTCTGATAAATTAAGAACTTGAATAACAGAACAGTAAAGTAAATGGTTATTACAGGCCTGAACACTCCAAGCAGTAATGTAAGTGGGCCCAGTAAAAGTTGAAGTAGGTGGAGGGCAGTGTTCTCGAGATCCTGTAATATTTCCAAAGATAAACAAGATATGAAACCTAAGAAACGTGAATGAAATTGTGCATTGTTTTATCAAAGGCTTAGCATACTCATGCATTGCATTTTATAGTCATGCCACTTACTGAGCTTTAGGCTCATAGTTTAGGCTTTGCAATGTAGCGAATGTAATGGAAGAACGGGTGCAAATGACTGATCAAGGAGTTAGAGCCGAGGGGTGTCCAAATGATATAGTTATTGAGTGATGACCGACGGGGAGTGACACATGACACACACACAGTCATAATGTAAAATGTTTTGAATGTTTTGAATGTTTTGAATTAAAATATATATACTTATTTTGGAGTGATGGATTACAAAGGTTTTGAAAATGAATGTATCTTACGTTGAAGTAATTTTCTTCCGCTGCAGTTTTAAATTATTAAATGCGTATGTACTTTACTAAAAAGGTGGAATTCAAATTGTTATTTACGAAGAAAGGTATGTTTTTAAATTTGACGGTTTTCCTTTTTACTATTTCATAAACTAAAGATATTTTTTAGAAATTAAAGTAACGAGTGTTCCACCAATGTAAGAAAGTAAGTAAGTAAGTAAGAATCCAGTAACGGACCGGTTCTCGGGTTGTCAGTAATCTAAGAAAGTAAAGTAAGAAAAACAGTAAGCGACGGCTCAGATATTGGGTCGTTACAATGGGGAGGGATTTATTGCTCTGATACCAAATGACACGGAATGGAGGGGGTTTAGATTTAGAAAGTGGGAGAATCGGGTTAGGTTATATGGAAAAATGATAATCCGATAATTCCATAATCGGAACTGGAATTTGGATGACAATAACTCAACGATAAGATCGTGTTTCAAGCTGAAATTTTAAGTGGGACTTTGGGAAGAAGATATGTTATAGCTCTCCAAAAATGAAGGAAATCAAGTGGATGGATCAGTCGGAAAGCAATGAAACAGTAATGGAGGTCGGCGGTGGCCGAAAATTGACAACTGGCGGAAGAATTGAAATATCAAACAAAATCAACGATGAAGAAGGAGCTTATGGAATTCAAGCTCACCCTATGACCTTGAGAAAGGCTGGAGATTTTGAAGCAAGGAGAAAACCCCAGCTCGAAGGAGGAATCTCTTGAAGAACCCACGGTGACCGGAGGAATTTCGGCTGCCGGCTGAAATTGGAAGATGCCCGGAAAGGGAGAGAGCTAAAAGCTTCTAATATTCAAATTCCAAATTGACCTTACAATCACGCAATGGGGGAGGTTTTATCTGCTGAGAACAGTGGGAAAAAGGGAGGGAAAAATGAGGGCCAAAGGCATGCAACTTGCATGCCAGAAGTTGAAAAAAAGGAGGGAAAAATGAGGGCCAAAGGCATGCAACTTGCATGACCTTACAATCATGTGTTTTGGCCTTGTTAGATCCTCTAAAGTTGGCTTAGAAATGTATAATTCTTTAATTAATTTTCCTTTAAAATTTACAAACATATTAGAAAAATCCCGAGCTCGGGCTCGGGTGATAGCTCTGCTTGGCATGCCAATCCGTGGCATGTCACAAAGACATGCAAGATTCACTTACTTTGATTCCAAGCTGCAAAATACTCCTTAGTTCCTTCACTTTTTTTACTTGATTCTAAACAACCTTAACATCACAAATACTCTTACATTAGAATTTCCCGAATTTACCCTTTTTTTCTCCGAAATTACAACAGTCATAACTTAAGTTATCAAACTCTAATTCTTATGAATAAGTAACCCAAATCACCCTTAAGGTGTCTACTGTAATTCATCATCAGACTTTAAATTCAATTTCGTAATGAGGAATCTTATAAAATCCATATCTTTAAAATCAGACATATTAATCATGCTTTTGTATGGACATGGTAACACCTTATTTTTCATGTCATTTCCATTAATCAAAACCATACTCGAACTCTTATAATTTCAATATAGGGTATAGAAAAACACTTAAATCAACAAACATCATACCTTAGCCCTAACTTCGTGCTCCTCCTCCTTGTTATTTAAACTCACAAAACACACTCTATTTGCACCTCTCACACTAAAC
Source organism: Begonia fuchsioides (assembly GCA_003255005.1). NCBI lineage: Eukaryota > Viridiplantae > Streptophyta > Magnoliopsida > Cucurbitales > Begoniaceae > Begonia > Begonia fuchsioides. Next base: position 20,432 of record QAOC01006967.1, read on the forward strand.
TTTCAACTTCAGCTTCAACCTTATGTTTCCCTTCATACGAAACTTGAGAGAATTTAGGGATAATAAGGAGAATTTCGTGCATCAAATGTCAGCTAACGGTCAAGAGGTAAAACATGAGGTGAAGAGGCAAGCATGAGGTGGAAAGGCAAGCATGAGGTGAAGAGGCAAGCATGAGGTTGAGAGGCAAGCATGAGGTGTAGAGGCAAGCATGAGGTGGTGAGGCAAGCATGAGGTGGAGAGGCAAGCATGAGGTGAAGGGCAAGCTGAGGTGGAAAGGCAAGCATGAGGTGAAGAGGCAAGCATGAGGTGGAGAGGCAAGCATGAGGTGACTTCACAAAATTTTCTCCTCCAACACTTAACTCACTTGTCACATTATTTCTTTAAGCATTCCTTTTAAAGGCGTATTTTAACACGCTACTAACAATACTTCGTGACGCACTTATCAAGATTTAACAACGTAATTTACATTTATAATAACTAAGGTGCTTAAATGGCTCGGGTTTTACAAAAATACCTTTATCATTATCATTTTAATCATACTTAGCATAACTATTTAATTTATTTTAGTACTAAGCTAATCTTTAGGGTTCAATGTATTAATCTTGATTAGTAAACCTTAATGACTTCATAAGTTTCACTAATTATGCGTTAATCATAATTAGGCTTTACTCCTATAGTGACATGTGTTATATTCCAATTTTGCATTTCTGTCCTACTCCTAATTCATCATGTATCACATTAAACTAATTTCTAATTTTGCCATTTAATAGCTTAAAGAACTTAATATGAACAATGGTATAACACTAGAACCGTGGACCCTACAATCATAGAACAATAATTCATAAAACACTTGAACAATGGAATAATGGACCCTTGAAAAAATTAACCTTGAACCCTAAACCCTGAACCTTTGAATCTTGAACCCTTGAATCCTAAAACCATTGTACCCCAAACCGTAAAGCTTCAACCTTAAACCTTAAACCATGAACCTTGAACCTTGCAACCATACACCTTAGAACAATGGAGCCCTAAACTCTGAAACCTAGAATCCTAAAACTTTAACCCTGATACCTTGGAACCCTACAACCATGAACCAATGAACTCTAAACCCTTATGCTTGAACCCTTAAGCATGAAACTCTTCAACCCTTGAACCTTTAAACCTTGAACCTATGAACCCTAGAACGTTAAACCATAAACCTTGAACCTTGAACCCTTGAAACTTGAATAATTAAACCTTCTTGAATTGTGAAACCTGAAGCCTTGGAACCCTAAAACTTAACCTTGAATGCTGAACCCTAGAACCCTACAACCCTAGAACCCATGAATCGTGAACCTTGAACTTTGGAACCCTACAACCCTACAACCCTAGAACCCATGAATCGTGAACCCTGAACTTTGGAACCCTAGAACACTAGAACCCTGAACCGAGGAACCCTTGAACCTCATAAGTATAAACCTTATACATTTTAACCTTAGAACCCAAAATTCGGAACCTTGAAATCTGAACCGTCCTTAACCAAGGAACCCTGAACCCTGTAAACCTTGAACTCTAAGCCTTGGACACTAAATCTTGAACCTTTAAACCCTATACCTCTTAATTTGGAACCCTAGAACCATGAATCCTTAAAACCTGAACCTTGAATTGTGGAACCCTAAAACCTTGGACCTTTAACCTTGGAACCTCGAATTCGAAACTATGAACCTTGGTACTCTAGAACCCTTGAACCTTGAAACCTAAAACGCTGGACCATAGAACCTTGAACCCTATAACCCTGAACCTTGGAACCCCAAACCTTGAACCTTGGAACCTAGAAACCTAAACCTTGGAACCTTTAATCCAGAACCTTGATCCGGAGAACCCTAAACTCTAGAACCTTAAATTGAAACATGAACATTAAAATGTGAAATCCTTTAACCATAGAACCATATGCCCTTGCACCATAAACCGTAAAACTTCTAACCCAGAACATGAACCCTAGAACCTTGAACCTTGAAACTTCGTGTAGGATCGTGTTTAACCTAAAAGGGGGGGTGAATTAGGTTAATAGATATTTAATTCGTTTAGTATAAATTCTTCGTTTATCTCTTAAAAATTATTTATCTATTAAATGATTAAGCTCAAACAATAATTAAAAAGTTTAAGAGAAAGAAAGATAATACTGGGCTTGTTAACGCGGTTCGGCCAACCTTGCCTACGTCCGCGCTTCAAGGTTCCTCCTTGAAGATCTTTCCGCTCTACCT
>QAOC01006967.1:22890-42539 GCA_003255005.1 Begonia fuchsioides
AGACTTTAAATTCAATTTCGTAATGAGGAATCTTATAAAATCCATATCTTTAAAATCAGACATATTAATCATGCTTTTGTATGGACATGGTAACACCTTATTTTTCATGTCATTTCCATTAATCAAAACCATACTCGAACTCTTATAATTTCAATATAGGGTATAGAAAAACACTTAAATCAACAAACATCATACCTTAGCCCTAACTTCGTGCTCCTCCTCCTTGTTATTTAAACTCACAAAACACACTCTATTTGCACCTCTCACACTAAACTTTCAACTTCAGCTTCAACCTTATGTTTCCCTTCATACGAAACTTGAGAGAATTTAGGGATAATAAGGAGAATTTCGTGCATCAAATGTCAGCTAACGGTCAAGAGGTAAAACATGAGGTGAAGAGGCAAGCATGAGGTGGAAAGGCAAGCATGAGGTGAAGAGGCAAGCATGAGGTTGAGAGGCAAGCATGAGGTGTAGAGGCAAGCATGAGGTGGTGAGGCAAGCATGAGGTGGAGAGGCAAGCATGAGGTGAAGGGCAAGCTGAGGTGGAAAGGCAAGCATGAGGTGAAGAGGCAAGCATGAGGTGGAGAGGCAAGCATGAGGTGACTTCACAAAATTTTCTCCTCCAACACTTAACTCACTTGTCACATTATTTCTTTAAGCATTCCTTTTAAAGGCGTATTTTAACACGCTACTAACAATACTTCGTGACGCACTTATCAAGATTTAACAACGTAATTTACATTTATAATAACTAAGGTGCTTAAATGGCTCGGGTTTTACAAAAATACCTTTATCATTATCATTTTAATCATACTTAGCATAACTATTTAATTTATTTTAGTACTAAGCTAATCTTTAGGGTTCAATGTATTAATCTTGATTAGTAAACCTTAATGACTTCATAAGTTTCACTAATTATGCGTTAATCATAATTAGGCTTTACTCCTATAGTGACATGTGTTATATTCCAATTTTGCATTTCTGTCCTACTCCTAATTCATCATGTATCACATTAAACTAATTTCTAATTTTTCCATTTAATAGCTTAAAGAACTTAATATGAACAATGGTATAACACTAGAACCGTGGACCCTACAATCATAGAACAAGAATTTATAAAACACTGGAACAATGGAATAATGGACCCTTGAAAAAATTAACCTTGAACCCTAAACCCTGAACCTTGGAATCTTTAACCCTGGAATCCTAAAACCATTGAACCCCAAACCGTAAAGCTTCAACCTTAAACCCTAAACCATGAACCTTGAACCTTGCAACCATACACCTTAGAACAATGGAGCCCTAAACTCTGAAACCTAGAATCCTAAAACTTTAACCCTGATACCTTGGAACCCTACAACCATGAACCAATGAACTCTAAACCCTTATGCTTGAACTCTTAAGCATGAAACTCTTCAACCCTTGAACCTTTAAACCTTGAACCTATGAACCCTAGAACGTTAAACCCTAAACCTTGAACCTTGAACCCTTGAAGCTTGAATAATTAAACCTTCTTGAATTGTGAAACCTGAAGCCTTGGAACCCTGAAACTTAACCTTGAAGGCTGAACCCTAGAACCCTAGAACCCTAGAACCCATGAATCATGAACCTTGAACTTTGGAACCCTAGAACCCTAGAACCCTGAACCGAGGAATCCTTGAACCTCATAAGTATAAACCTTATACATTTTAACCTTAGAACCCAAAATTCAGAACCTTGAAATCTGAACCGTAGAACCCTTAACCAAGGAACCCTGAACCCTATAAACCTTGAACTCTAAGCCTTGGACACTAAATCTTGAACCCTTAAACCCTAAACCTCTTAATTTGGAACCCTAGAACCATGAATCCTTAAAACCTGAACCTTGAACTGTGGAACCCTAAAACCTTGGACCTTTAACCTTGGAACCTTGAATTCGAAACTATGAACATTGGTACTCTAGAACCCTTGAACCTTGAAACCTAAAACGCTGGACCATAGAACCTTGGAACCCCAAACCTTGAACCTTGGAACCTAGAAACCTGAACCTTGGAACCTTTAATCCAGAACATTGATCCGTAGAACCCTAAACTCCAGAACCTTAATTTGAAACCTGAACATTAAAATGTGAAATCCTTTAACCATAGAACCATATACCCTTGCACCATAAACCGTAAAACTTCTAACCCAGAACATGAACCCTAGAACCTTCAACCTTGGAACTTCGAACCTTGAACCCTGAACCTTAAATCCTAGAACCCTGAAACCTTGAACTTTGAACACTGAACCATGTACCCTGGAACCCTTAACCTTTGACCCTAGAACCATAAACCCTGGACCTTGAAACCCTCTAACCTAGAACCTTTCAAACTTGGAACTTTGAACTAGAACCCTACAACCTTGAACCCTACAACCTGATCGTTGAACCCTAAACCCTAAAACTTATAATCCTGAACCCTGAAACTCTCAAACTAGGACCTTGAAACCTGTACCCAGAACCTTGAAACTCTGAAAAGCTAAACCTAGGAACCCTGGAACTATGATTCTAAAACCTTGAACCCTAAACCCTAGAACCTTAACACACGAACATTGTAACCTTGGAACCCTAAACTCTGAACCATAGAACTCTAAACAATAAACCTTGTAACCTTTGAACCTTGAACCCCTTGAACCTTAAACCTTAAACCATGAACCTCGGAACCTTGAACCTTAGAACCCTAAACCTTGGAACCATGAACCCTTTGACGTTCAACATTGGAACCATAAATATGAAACCCTAAACTCGAGAACCCTTAAACCCTTAACCATACCATAAACCCCAGAACCTTTAACCTTGTAACCTTTGACCTTAAACCTTGGAACCCTGAATTTGGAACCCTAAACTCTAGAACCCTTAAACCTTGAATCCTGACCCCTAAGAACCTTAACCTTGAACGCCTGAACGGTGAACCTTGGAACCTTGAACTCACTAAAATGTTGGAACAGCAAACCATGGAACCCTACGACTCTGAATCTTGGAATCTTGATCCCTAGCCCATGGTAACCAAGAACCTTTGAATAATAAACCCTGAACCCTTGAACCCCAAAGCTTGAAATATGGACCCTAGAACATCTTAAATACCATCGATCTTCAAACCCCAAAACCCTAGAACCCCATGTTGGCTTTAAAAATGTTTTTAAAGCAATCAATGTTTTTGATCATCACTATGTAAAATAAGCGTGAAAGATAAAATAAACTACTTTACAATGCTTAATTTAGACTTAACCACTCATGAGTAATACCCTCTTTGAAGGGTACAATTAAAGTCTAACAATTTGTTTAAGTGCTGCAGAAATTTTAAATATATATGCAGTTTGTGTCGAACCATAGTGTATTGTGTCAACCTAGTAAAATCCAGAAGCTTAGCCTTTCATAGTTTGTGTCGACCCTTAGTGTTTTGTGTCGACATCCATTCAAAACAGAGGGCGAGTCTTCCAATTTGCGTCGACCCTTAGTGTTTTGTGTCGACCCCTGTTCAAAACGGAGGGCGAGTCTTTCCAATTGTGTCGACCCACCTATGAATCTTGTGTTAACCCAAAAAGGCAGTACAACGTGCAAATGTGTCGACTAATGCAAACTATTTATGTCGACCCTAGAAAAGACATTGTCTCGACCTTACCATATTTCATGTGTTGACCCTTTAAAGCTAAACCACATGACCGTTCAAGACTAAAGTGTCAACCCAATTTAATTTTTGTGTCGACCCCAGAAATTCCAGAGAAGAGTTTATGTCGACCGCACAAGAATTTGTGTCGACCGCCTCCAAGTTATGTCGACCGCTCAGAAAACAGAAAGATTTGAATTGAAAGAGAAACAATACTTGTGTCGACCGCACAAACATTTGTGTCGTCCCCAAAGATTCAAGAGAAGAGTTTATGTTGACCGCAACAAAAGTTATGTCGACCGATCAGCACCAACAGACAAAAAATTCTCAACGGCTATATTTTTTATGTGTCTACCGGCTAGTGTTTGTGTCGACCCCAACAGGAATTGTGTCGACCCAACTGAACAGATCAGCAGTAATCTATAAATAGATGAAGCGATCTCATTTTGAGAATACAATTTTTGACAAGAGAAAACTACACCGAAGTGCTGCCAAATTTATTCTCGAAACTTTTTAGTCTCTCAAATCCTACTACTAAAGTTGTATATCTTTCTTGAGATTGAGTGAGTCGGTTTTTAAAATCGTACAAATTGTAATTATTCTACTTGCACTATCCTTATAAAATGGGTGACGCTCCTTCAAGAAAAGAGTAAAAAGGTTTGGTTGACAGCCGTAAGTCAATCGGAGTGAAGCTCAAGGTTTGTGCGGGAAAGATCTTCAAGGAGGTACCTTGAAACGCGGACGTAGGCAAGGTTGGCCGAACCGCGTGACCAAACTGGTGTCAATCTCTTACCCTAAACTCTTATTTATCTGTTTAAGAATCCTGCACTAGAGTTTGGAAATGACTAAACAATTCGCATGAATTTGACTTAGTAATTAAAAAGTTTAGTTAACCTAATTCACCTCCCCACTTAGGTTAATCTTGATCCTTCCTTTCGTATCAGAGCAGGTATTTAAATTGATTAACCTATATTTACTGTTGGTTTTGAGTAAATTGAATTATGGCTTTTAATATGAACAACTCACACACAGATGGTCAATCTATTACTAGACCTCCACTATTTGATGGAAATAACTATGTATATTGGAAAACTAGGATGAGAATATTTGTCCAAGCCATGGACTATAGCGTACGGAATATAATTGAAAATGGTCCATACATGCCAATCAAAACTTAGAATGGGATTAATATACCTAAACCGAGTAATGAATATGATGGAATGACTTAAGGAAATTAAGTCTAAATGCCAAAGCAATGAACACCTTGTACTGTGCCTTAAATGTTGATGAATTCAATAGAGTACAAGGTTGTGATAATGCTCGATAAATTTGGCGATTACTCGAGGTAACCCATGAAGGGACTTACCAAGTAAAAGAAAACAAATTAAGTATGATTGTGCATGAATATGAATTGTTTTCTATACAAAGTGATGAATTGGTTAGTTCCATGTTTACAAGGTTTACTAACATTACTAATGGGTTAAAAGTGCTTGGTAAAGTTTATACAGACGAAGAATGTGTTTTGAAAATTCTTCGAGTCCTTTCAAGAGCATGGCAACCAAAAGTAACCGCCATCCAAGAGGCTAAAGACCACAAGACTCTAAAAGTAGAGGAACTCATTGGATCTCTAATGACTCATCAGATCATGATGAAAGCCAATGAGAAGGAAGCAATTAAGGAGAAGGAACCAACTAAGAAAAGGCACATCGCTCTCAAGGTATCATCTAGCAAACAAGAGAAAATCGAAAATGAAAGTGAAGAGGATGATGAAGATGTTGCCCTCATTACAAGGAAATTCAAGAGCTTCCTTCAAAGAAAAAGGATGAAAGGAAAGGAGTTCCCAAGAAAAGAAAAGCGTCCTAAGGAAGAGGAAAAAGAAGTCAAATGCTGTGAGTGTGGGAAATCGGGACACTACAAGTCTGATTGTCAAAAAATCAAGAAGCATCCCAAGGTTTACAAGAAGAAAGTCATGAAAGCAACTTGGGATTACAGTGATTCATCAAGCTCCTCATCCGAAGATGATGAGATAGCTAACATGTGCTTCATGGCCAAAGAGGATAAGGTACTTGACTCCTTTAGTGATTTAGAAAATTCTGATGAGGATAATGATTTTTTTATGCTTTCAATGACTTACTTAACGATTTCAATATCTTGAAATCTAAGTATAAGCAATTGAAAAATGAGCATGTTGCACTAGTTAAGACACATGATAGTTGTAGAACCGTTGTGCATGATGAGTTGGAAACTTTAAAGAAAAAGAACCTTGACTTGAATGACATAGTTCTCAAGTTCACTAATGGTAGTAAGAACTTGAACATGCTCTTAGGAAGTCAAAGGGTGACTTTTAAAAAGGCCGGCATAGGTTATGAATCACATACTAAGAAAAAGAACTCTAATAACTTCTTTGTGAAACCTAGTGTTTGCAACAAATGTAATAGAATAGGACACCAAGCTTTTACTTGTCCTGTGAACTCAAAAATTAGAAAATCAAAGATTGTTGAGAAATGGGTTCCCAAAGGAACTAATGCTAACTCTCTAGGACCCAAAATGGTTTGGGTACCTAAGAAACTTGTTTGATTTGTCGTGTAGGTGGAAGTCTCCCTTGCAACAAATCTTTGGTACCTCGATAGTGGTTATTCGAGGCATATGATGAGAGACCCTTCAAGATTTACTTCCATCAAGCAAAAGAAGGGGAATGTCTCTTTTGGAGGAAATCAAAAAGGGAAGATTATAGGTATTGGCAATATCGGTGATCCATCTTCCCCTATTATTGAAAATGCCCTTTTAGTTGATGGTTTAAAGCATAATTTATTGAGCATTAGTCAACTTTGTGATAAGGGATATAGGGCAATGTTTTAATCCAAATCCTATTTATTAGAAGATAGCTTAAGTGGTAAAATCTTATTCATTGGTTATCGATCTGATAATGTTTATACAATTTATTTGGATGATGTTGCATGCTTTGATGAAAAATGTTTTAGTGCAACATCCTCTCTAGATAGTTAGGCGTGGCATAGGAGATTAGGCCATGTTAGCATGCATACCTTAGCTAATATTGCTAAGAAGAATTTAGTTAGAGGCCTTCCAAAGATTTCCTTTGAGAAGGATAGGATTTGTGATGCATGTCAACAGTGGTTGACATAAAAGGGAGTCTGTCGACCGGGCTTTGAATCTGATGCTGAAAGGGTCGACATAAAATTTGATATGTCGACCGGTCCTTCATTTCTACCTTTGATCGGTCGACACAATTGTGAATCGGTCGACCGGTATCGTCGTATTTTTTTATGTTGAAAATTCTATCTCCTCTTTTGTATACACAATGCTACCTTACTCGTATTGAATATTCTATATATTTATGTTTACGTTTATTCTTTTTGATAATGTCAATGGGGGAGAAAAAAAATGATGTTAATACATAAGTTGTGATAATCTATCTATGCATAAGTTATGCATAAGTTATATTAATCTTTCATGCATAAGTGTCTTTGTATGGGGGAGCATTGAAAATCTTTTATACATGATGTGTCTATGGGGGAGCAATTTATCTTTCAAAAGTTTTGGTCATCGTCAAAAAGGGGGAGATTGTTGGCTTTAAAAATGTTTTTAAAGCAATCAATGTTTTTTTTATGATAACTATGTAAAATCAGCATGAAAGTTAAAATAAACTACTTTACAATGCTTAAATTAGACTTAACCACTCATGAGTAATGCCCTCTTTGAAGGGTACAATTAAAGTCTAACAATTTGTTTAAGTCCTGCAGAAATTTCAAATATATATGCAGTTTGTGTCGACCCATAGTGTACTTTGTCGACCCTAGTAAAATCCAGAAGCTTAGCCTTTCATAGTTTGTGTCGACCCTTAGTGTTTTGTGTCAACCTCTGTTAAAAACAGAGGGCGAGTCTTCCAATTTGTGTCGACCCTTAGTGTTTTGTGTCGACCCTGTTCAAAACAGAGGGCGAGTCTTTCCAATTGTGTCGACCCACCTATAAATCTTGTGTCGACCCAAAAAGGCAGTACATCGTGCAAATGTGTCGACCCATCCAAACTATTTGTGTCGACCCTAGAAAAGACATTGTGTCGACTTTACCATATTTCATGTGTCAACCCTTTAAAGCTGAACAACATGACCGTTCAAGACTAAAGTGTCGACCCAACTTAATTTTTGTGTCTACCCCAAAAATTCCAGACAAGTGTTTATGTCGACCGCACAAGAATTTGTGTCGACTGCCTCCAAGTTATGTCGACCGCTCAGAAAACAGAAATATTTGAATTCTCGGAGAAACAATACTTGTGTCTACCACACAAACATTTGTGTCGACCCCAAAGATTCCAGAGAAGAGTTTATGTCGACCGCAACAAAAGTTATGTCGACCGATCAGCACCAACGGACAGAAAATTCTCAACGGCTATATTTTTTATGTGTCTACCGGCTAGTGTTTGTGTCGACCCCACAGGATATATGTCGACCCAACTGGACAGATCAGCAGCAATCTATAAATAAATGAAGCAATCTCATTTTGAGAAGACGATTTTTGACAAGAGAAAACTAAGTCGAAGTGCTGCCAAATTTACTCTCGAAACTTTTTACTCTCTCAAATCCTACTACTAAAGTTGTATATCTTTCTTGAGATTGAGTGAGTCAGTTTTTATAACCGTACAAATTGTAATTGTTCTACTTGAACTATCCTTGTAAAATGGGTGATGCTCCTTCAAGAAAAGAGTCAAAAGGTTTGGTTGACACCCGTAAGTCAATCGGAGTGAAGCTCAAGGTTTCATCGGGAAAGATCTTCAAGGAGGTACCTTGAAGCGTGGACGTAGGCAAGGTTGGCCAAATCGCGTTACCAAACCGGTGTCACTCTCTTACTCTAAACTCTTATTTATCTGTTTAAGAATTTTGTACTAGAGTTTTGAAATAACTAAACAATTTGCACGAATTTGACTTAGTAATTAAAAAGTTTAGTTAACCTAATTAACCCTCCCACTTAGGTTAATCTCGATCCTTCACCCCAATCCTTCAACTCTTGAACCCTCGATCCTACACCCATGAACCCTATAAACTAGAACGCAAGAACCCTTAACATTGAACCTTAAACTCTAGAAATCTGTAACCTTGGAACCGTCTACCATGAACCAAAAACCCATAATGGTGAACCATTGAACCCTAAACCCTGGAACTTGGAACCTTGAACCCTTGAACTTTAAACCCTAGAACCTTGAACCCTGGAACATTGAAACCCTCTAATCTTTGAACACTGAACCATGGAACTTTAAATCCTAAATCTTTATCCTTGGAACCCTTGAACCCTTGAACCCTGAACCTTGGAATCATAAACCCTTAACCGTAAACCTTTGAGCCTTTGAACCCAAGAGCCCTTGATCCCTGAATACTAGAAGCCTTAAACCCTATAAGCATAAGCTCTAAAGCATTAACATGAACCCAAAAACCTTAAACCCTAGAACCTTGTTACATGAATGTTGAACTCGTAACCTCCCTGAAACCTGAACCTTGAACCCTAGAACCTTGAACCCATAACTTTAGAACCCTAGAACCATAGAACCCTCATATTTAAAGCCGATAATCTGAAACCCTAAACCAAGTAAAAATGGAATATAAAACTTTGGAACATTGAAACTTGAACCTTGAACCTTGGAATCCTAAACCTTGGAACCCTAGATTTTGAAACCCTAAATCAAGAACCCTGAGTCTTGGAACTCTAAACCTTTAACCATAAACCATAAACCCTGAACCCTTAAAACCCTAGACTCTGAAATCTTAACATTGAACCTATAACCCTATAACTCTTAAACTTTAAACGCTAAACCTTTGAACCCAAAATCTTGATCCCTAAATCCAGAAACCTTGGAACCTTGGAACAATGAACCATAGACCCTCGAGCCAATGAACCTTTAAATCATTAACTTTAAACACCCTAAAATCCTAAAAAATAAACTTCAAAACCCTAAAACCTTACAACACTAAAACCTTGAACTGTGAACTCTAGAACACTCGAACCCTGGAACTCTAGAACCCTTGAACCTAAACCTTAATGATGAACCTTGGAGCCCTTTAACCCTATAATCCTAAACCCAAAACTGTGAACGTCGAACCCTTGAAATTTGAAACCTTAAACCCTTGAACCATGAACCCTGAACACTAGAAACCTGAATCTTGAAACAATTAAACCTAAACCTTAAACCCTGTATCCCTAGAACCTTGGAACACTGATTGATAACCTTCGAACCTTGAACCTTGAACCCTGTTATTTTAAAACCTTGAACAATGAACCCTGGAGCTTGGAACCTTAAGAATAGAAACCCTCAACCTTTTGACATGCCTCGGGATTCATCCCCTCAAGGAGTAAGCAATCCTCTGAGCCCCTCGGGGATTTTCTAACAAGTTTGTTCTTTTTGTAGGTGATGAAGCATTCAATATTTTCATGGAGGAACCAAGTCCAAAGGATGAAGAACAACCTAAGCACCTCATCAAATGGGAGGATAGCTCGGGAATTCAAGAAGGAAGCCGAGAAGCACAAGGAAGCTGGTAGAGGTCGTAAACAGGCCGGGTTTAGGCTGGATCCAAGAACTTGGCACAAACCCGAGCTTGAAGATGACCGACTTTCTTCCCCCATTTTATTTTCCCAATCCATTTATTTTTCCTTTGCACAAACAATATTTTAAGGGCCCTTTGTTTGGGGCATGGTTTTTGCTTGGAGTTTGTGTGAGTGGGTAACTATTTTTGTGTTTCTATTTTTGTCAAAAGGTGATGTAAACCAACTCCACAAGCAACCAGCTGCAAGCACGGCCTTCTCATAATTAAATGACCACCCTTGGGAGGAGAAAATGCAGAGGAGCCCCTAGAGAGCCATCAACACCTTCCCATTGAAGGAGGCCATCATTTTTGCTTGTTCTTGTGTGCAAAATCGTAATCGGGTAACTCAATTTTGAGCCATTGGATTGAGCTTTTTGATCACGGCCAAGGGTCTATAAATACAACCCTTGGCACCTCTTTGTAGCATTTTTTTAGAAGAGAGAAAATTCAGATTGCTTTGTGCATCTTTTCCTTGACCAAGTGACACGAAATGGAGGGGGTTTAGATTAGGAAGTGGGAGAATCGGGTTAGGTTAAATGGAAAACGATAATCCGATAATTCCGAAATCAAGACTGGAATTTTGATGGCGATAACTCAACGATGAGATTGAGTTTATGGTTGAAATTTTGAGTGAAAATCTGGAAAAATGATAGATGATAGTGCTCCAAAAATGAAGGAAATCACGTGGATGGATCGCTCGGAATGAAATGAAACAGTAACGGTGGTCAGCGGTGGCCAAAAATTGATATCCGGCGGAAAAAATGAAATATCAAACGAAAAAAACGACGGAAGAATGAGCTTATGGACTTCAAGCTCACCCTACATCCTTGAAGAACCCATGGTGGCCGGAGAAAATCTGGCTGCCGGCTGAAATTGGAAGATGCCATTAAAGGGTGAGAGCTAAAAGCTTCTAATATTCAAATTCCAAATTGACCTTACAATCACGCAATGTGGGAGGTTTTATCTGCTCAGAAGAGTGAGAAAAAAGGAGGAAAATTGAGGGCCAAAGGCATGCAACTTGCATGCTGGAAATTGAAATAAATGAGGGAAAATTAGACCAATGAGATTGCAAGAATGTGAAAGCCACGTGATCTTGAATCTCCTCAGCCAATTTCCCTTCTTCCTTAGCCCAAAATTCCCTTCTCTTAGCCAAAAATACCTCATGCAAAACCTCATGCAAGCATGCAAAAATAAACAAAATAAAACCTACCTGAGAAACCCTCTCGGGTTCTCTAAATATCCAACGTAAAATTCACGTAAAAATTAAGCTAAAAATGCGATAAAATCCCTTCAATCCATGGAAATGCTGGTGAGTTGAGTCGTGGAACCCTTGATCACTTTTGCAAGGGACTCCCACTTGTCATGCAACGTGATATTTCAATCGGGTTCGGGTTCAGGCTTGACTCGGGAGCTCTCAGTTTTTTGTTCAAAATCCACCTTTTCTCCACGCCAAATTATCACGTATTTTTGCCTTATTTGATCCTCCAAAGTTGACTTAGAAATGTATAATTCTTCAATTAGTTTTTTTGCAAATTTAACAAACATATTAGAAAAATTCTGAGCTCGGGCTCGGGTGATTGCTCTGCTTGGCATGCCAATTCGTGGCATGTCATCCTCCCCGGGTTCTTGAGGATTTTACCTCAAATCCAATTGGAATTCATCTCCCTTTTGTTCATCTTCATCAAATCCAGCAAAGGGAGAAAGATCTAGCTACACGTCTTCAGCCACTCCAAAGTGGACATTAGGGTAAGCGTGTAATTTCCCATTGGCTCTTCTCTCTCTTACTAGAAATACTCCATACTCTCACCTGCATAACTCCCGATTCCCTTAAGCTTTGTATCTCAAATTTTGAGATTAAGATCTCCATTCCCTCTCCAAACATTCCTCCAAATCTCAGTTGTTAACTCAGTATGCGACTCAAGATCCATCTCTCTAAAATTCACCCATTTTTGGTAACTATTCTGTTTCTGTTTTATACCCGATTAGCTTAAATCACTTCCCCATATACTTGAAGCGTGTCACCTTTGAACCCTAAACCCATAACCCTTAACATTAATTCCACAAATTTTGAACCTTAAAATGATTAACCCTGGAACCCCAAACCAAAAAACCCTGCAACATTGGAACCTAAACTTTGGAACCTTGAATCATAAACCTTAAAACCAAGAACTATGGTACCCTAGAAGCCTAACCCTTCAACCATTAACTCTGAATCATGGAACCCTGAACCTTAGAACCAAAGAACATTGTAACCTTGAACCAAGGAAACATGAATCATGATTCTTAAACCTTGAAACCCTGAACCATGGAACGTTTAACCTTGGAACCATGAACCCTAAACCTTAGAACCATAAAACCTAGAACCCTGGAACCTTGCAACCCTTGAACCCTAGACCCTGAACTATGAACCTTTAAAGCCTAGAACCCTTAACCCTGGAACCTTGGACTATAAAACCCTAAAACCCTCAATTACTGAACCCCAAACACTACTCGTTGAACCCTGAGCACTGGAACCCTAGAACCCTTGAACTTTAAATCCTAAATATTGGAACCATGGAACCATTAAAACCATGAAATGTAAACTATAAACCCTCAATCCTAGATTCCTGAATTCGTAACCTTGAACCTCAGAACTGTAGAACCTTCAAACTCTAGAACCCAAAACCTAGAACCCTTATTGTAACAATCATCATTTTTATTTTAGAATTTTGTGACTTTAGGATGTAAATGTTTAAGAGTTATTTCATGAATGTTGGGTAGTTATTGAGGTATTAAGGTATTGTGGATATTAGTAAAAGAGTAGGTTGAAGGTGATAAAGAGACTAATGTTCAAGGGGTATATGAGATAAAGTTATTCGGAAAGGTTGGAAAATTAGAAACACGTGAATTGGTTACGATTATGAATAATTAGAATAAGCATACTCTTTTTGGGGTGTATCACACCGTGCACCGGTCCAAGTGTTTGGGTGTTTGATTGGTGTTTGTTTGAAGTACATTGTTTGATGGTTGCTAGGTTTAAGCAAATTATGAAGTAAGTTGGGTTAAATATACTAAAGGATTACCTTCATGTAAGATCCGGTCGACCGCAGATGATTGGCGGTCGACACCTATTAACCGGTAGACCGCAAGAGGTTTCGCGGTCGACGCCTTCTATTACGGTCGACCGCAAGATTATTGGCGATCGACACCTTCTATTACGGTAGACCACAAAGGATTAGCGGTCGACACCTTGCCAAATGGTCAACCGCAAATGAGTTAGCGGTCGACACCTTGTAAACAGGTTTGACCGCAAAAGGATTAGCGTTCGACACCTTTCATGATTTGAATTGAAAAGTCAGCAACAACCTGGATGAATCTGATCGGTGGACGTAAAGGAAAGGTTGATTTTTGTTTAATTAAGAGATAAGAAGGCATGGTCTACCATTTCCCTACCAGTATGGCTTCTTCTCCCTATTTACTCAGAGTTCTCACGTCTTGATAAGGGAAAAAGAGTGAGAAAGTAAGTTATCACATAGGAGAGGAGGAAAACTCTGAAGTTTCGTGAAGACTGAAGTCCAAGGTATTTTTCTATCTTTAAGTTCTCTCAGGTTTAGTGATGATAAAATGATAGTATTGTTTGAATTAGTGGAAAAAAACGAGTGATTTCATGCTAAGAGATAAGAAAGGAGTTAAGTACAAACAAAGTTAGAGTTTTGTAGATTCGGTCAATATGTGATACGAATTGGAGTTTATTTCCTTCATAAGAGTTAAAGTAGACTCTTTGAGTAATCTATATCTGTTTGAATCACTAAATTCAGAGTTATGTTGACAAGGTTATGGATGTTGCAAGTTAGTAAATGAAAAATGGGAGAGGAATTCGGATGACCATTTTGTAGTTTAGGTCGTCCATTTTGTAATTAGGTCGCCGGTAACGGTCTACCGAATCACGATTTTTAGAAGGTATGCTCTCTTTTTTTTAGCAGCGGCTGACACCTTTGTTTTATGTGGTCGACCGGTTATTGATTTTAATCAATTCATACACTCATTTTTTGAATTTAGTGTCTTATAAGAAGTTATAGTAGACTCCTTAAGGAACCATTTGACACCTTGAGCATAAAAAATGGATCATTAATGAGGAAGTTATAGTTGTTTGAAGTTGAGATAAAAAGTTAAGAGTTTATTACTTCTGATCCTTGTATAATCGATATGTTTAGGTCATTGATTGGCTTAAAAAGGAGACTCAAGTGGACTAATTCAAGATAGCTGCTAAGGTAAGTTTGCATTAACATGGTTTGGCCCTTAAGTGGAACTACATTGCAAAGATTCGGATTATGTTTGATGTGTGTTGCATTTTTTCATGACATGTTTGGTGATGTATGCTTATTTTCATGTTATGTGATGTGATTTAAGTGATGTTTTCATAGTCACATGGTCATGCATCATAGTTTTACAAAATGTCTACAAACTATTTTCATGCATGGTTTTACAACGTAGTTGGAGGTAAACGAGATATGATTGGTGGTATGGGACGCCAATTATGTTTTGTCTCCGATGAATTAAGAACATGAAAAGCAGAACAGTAAAGTATATGGTTATTACAGGTCTGAGCACTCCAAGTAGTAAGTAAGCGGGCCCAGGCCCAAGATTAATAGAAGTTGAAGTAGGTGGAGGGAGTGTTCTTGAGATCCTGTAATATTTCCAAAGATAAAGAACATATGAAACCTAAGAAATGTGAATGAAATTGTGCATTGTTTTAACAACATAGCTACTCATGCATTGCATGTTATAGTTATGCTTCTTACTGAGCTTTAGGCTCATAGTTTAGGCTTTGCAATGTAGCAAATGAAATGGAGGAAAGAGTGCAAGTGACTGATCAAAGAGTTAGATCAGAAGATTGTCCAAATTATACAGTTTATTGAGCAATGATCAACGGGGAGTGATGTATGACACACACACAAAGTATAATAGAAAATGTTTTGAATATTTTGGATATGTAATTAAAGTGTATACCCTTATTTTAGTGTGATAAACTACAAATGTTTTGAAAATGAACGTATTTTAAGTTTAAGTAATTGTCTTCCGCTGCAGTTTTAAGTTATTAAATGCTTATGTATTTTATTTAAAGGTGGAATTCAAATGTATGTTTCTATCATTTGACGGTTTCCTTGTAAACTGTTTTATGAACTAAAGATAATAGATTTTAGAAATTAAAGAAAAGAGTT
Organism: Begonia fuchsioides; assembly: GCA_003255005.1. Taxonomy (NCBI): domain Eukaryota; kingdom Viridiplantae; phylum Streptophyta; class Magnoliopsida; order Cucurbitales; family Begoniaceae; genus Begonia; species Begonia fuchsioides. Next base: position 38,305 of record QAOC01006967.1, read on the forward strand.
TTTCCACCAAAGTAATGTAAGTAAGTAAGTAAGAACGCAGTAACAGACCGGTTCTCAGGCTGCCAGCGAGTAAGAAAGAAAGTAAGTCAGTAAGTAAGTAAGAACAGCAGCGAGTGGTGTCTCGGGAATCGGGTCGTTACACTTATACCTAAAATCTTGGACCACGAAACTCAAGAACTATAGAACCCTAGAACCCTTGAATACAAACCATTCAACCATTAACCGTGAACCCTAGAACCCTAAACCCTTAATGCTAAACCCTAAACCTTAAAACCTAAAACTTGAACATTAGAAACCTTGAACAATATAACCTTGGTTCTAGGAACTCTTAACCTTTGAACCCTCAATCCTCATTCCTTGAACCCTAATCCATGAAACCCTGATCCCCTTGATTCTAAATCCTTAATCCCTAAACTTTGAACCATGAACACTGAACCCATAACCTAATAGCCGTTAACCTTGAAGCACTAATTTGTGAACCTGCGACCCTAGACCTTGGGACCCTAAACCCTAAAACGAAATTTCTAAATCATGGAACCCTAAAACCATAGAACTCTAAACCCCTAACTCTAAACCTAATACCCTTGAACCCTAAACACTAGAACCCTGAACCCTGAACCCTAGAACTCTAAAACAAGAGACCAGAACTCGGAATATTTGAAATCTAAACTTTGGAACCCTAATTCGTGAACCCTAAACACTGAGACATGGAACACTAAATTCACAACATTGCAACCCTGAACCCTAAACTCTAAACCCTGTAATGTTGGAACCTTAAACTCTTAAACATGAACCCTGAAGAATGGAACCATAAAACTTAAAACCTTAAACCTTGGAATCATGAACAAGGAGCCCGTAACCTTTGAGCCTCAAAACTTGGAACCATGGAACTATGAACCATGAAACCCTAAACCCAGAAACAAAAGTTCCTTTGACCTTAAACTTAAAACTCTGAATCTATAACCCTAAACCCCAGAACTCTAGAACTTTCAAACTCTAAACCCAAAACCCTAGAACCTTCAACCCCTAACAGCAGAAATCTGAACCCTGAACTCTAAACGCTAAACCTTGAATCTTGGACCCTTAGACCCTTGAAGTCTTAGTTCTCGAACACTGAACACTTGAGCCCTAAACCTTAAACACTTGAATAATGAACCTCAAACTTTGAACCCTAGAACCCCTTGAACCTTAGAATGATTAAACTCTAGAACCATGAACCATATTCACTTAACTCTCAAACCTGAAATACGGATCCTTGAAACCCTTACCCACAAACCCTAGAACCCCAAAACCTTAGACCTTGAACATTGGAACCTTGAATCTAGAAACCTAGAAAACTGGTACCCTGAACCTTGGAACTCTGAACCATAGAATCCTGAACCTAGGTAAAACTAAAACAATTGAATCTTGTGAAACCCTTGATGCATAGAACCTTGAACCAAGAATCTTTGAACTTAGAATCTTCGAACCCTCAACCCTGAACCTTGGTAAAACTAAAACAATTGAATCTTGTGAAACCCTTGATGCATAGAACCTTGAACCAAGAATCTTTGAACTTAGAATCTTCGAACCCTCAACCCTGAACCTTGGAATCTTGGAACTCAATAAACCTTGAATCTAGAACCATGAACTTTGAAACCCTAAACAATAAAACCCTAAACCTTGGAACCATGAAACCCTAGAACCATGAACTTTAAACCCTGAACCTTGAACCATTGAAGCCTGATACCTTGCAACCTCGAACCCTAGAACCCTTTACCCTCAACCTTAAACCCTAAACCATGGAACCTTGAAAGTTAGAACAATTAAAATTCAAAACAATATTTCTGGAACCCTAAACTCTAAACCCTAGAACCCTGAACCAGTAATCTAGAACCCTAGATCCCTGAACCTTAAAACTCTTAACTCTAAACCCTAGAAACTCAGAACTCCACAACCCTGTAACCTTTATATCTTAAACCTTGTAATTTTTAACCATAAACCCTGAACCTAGGAACCGTGAACCCTATAACCCTTTAATCCTAGAACCCTTGAACCGTAGAACCCTTGAACCCTGAACCTTGGAACCCTAAACCCAGGAACCCTAAAACCTAATCAAAAAATTCTAGAACCGTGGAACTAGAACATTGAAACTTAAAACCCACAACCCTGAATCCTTAACAATAATACCTAGAACCTTAGAACCCTTGAAACCATGAACCCTATCCCAAGAGCCTTGAACCTTGAATTTTGGGACCCTAAACACTAAAGCCCCCCAAACCCCGAACCCTTAACCTTTAATCCTTGATCCGTGGCACAAAAACCCAAGAACCAAAGAATCCTGAACACTAGAATCCTAAACTCGAAACCTAAACCCAAACCCTAAACCCTAAACCCTGAACTCTCAATCTTGAACCCTAAACCCTTAACTTTGGAAACTAGAACCTCTTATAACCTGAACCCTGAACTTTTAACCCTGAAACCTCTAAACCCTAGAACTTTAAACCCTAAACCGTAAAACCTAGAACCCTAAAACTAAAAACTCATAACCCTGAACCTTAAACCATAAAACACTGGAACCATCAAATTCCTTAACCCTTAACCCAAAACCCTAAACCATAAAACCATGGAACCATGATCTTGAACCTTGGAACCCTAAATCCTAAACCTTGAACCATGAAACTCTGAATACTTAATTATAGACCTTGGATTCCTAAATTATGGACCGCTTAACCATGAACCTTAAACCTTGAACTCTCAAAACTTGGTACCTCAAACCATTAACCCTGAACACTAAACCTTGAATGCTGATCTATGGAACCCCTGAACCCTAGAAGCATGGAACACTGAACCCTTAACCCTAGAACCCTAAACAAAGAACCTTGGAACCTTACCTTTGGACCCTAGAACCTCTTGAACCAACTCTGAAAATTTGACTGAACCCTAAACCCTGGAACCCTTAACCTAAAAACCTTAAACCCTAAACCCTTGAACCTTTGAACCCAAAACCTTAGATCCTTAAAAACCTAGAAGCTTAACCCTGAAGCCTGGAACTCTGGAACTCTGAAAACCTGAAACCTTAGAACTCTGAACCTTAAACCCTAAGACCCAAGAACGTTGAACCCTGAACCTTTAACCCTTGAATTGGAACCTTGAAAGTCTTAACTCTGAACCCTTGAACCTTGGACCATAAACCCTCGAACCCAGAACTTTAGATCGTAGAACCGTAGAACGCTTAACCATGGAGCCTGGCAACCTAGAACACTGAAACTTTAGAACTTGAACACTAAATCCTAGAACCCTGAACCCTAGAACCAAAAATCATGAACCCAAGCACCCTGATCCTTGGAAGCCTAAACCCTAAACCCTTAAACCTAGACCTTTAAACCTTGAACCATGGAAACCTAAAACCCGAAAGCTTGAATCTTTAACCCCTGAACCCTTAACCCTGGACCCTAGAACCCTCAAATGATTTAACGGTAGAATTTTGTAACCCACAAACTTTAATCCTAAACCATGAACCCTGAAACAATATCCCTAAACCTTTAACATGGAAGATTAAACCTTGGAACCCAAAAACCTTGAACCTATACCTTAAAACCCTGAACGCTATAATCTTGGAACCTTAGAACCTTGGACCTTGGAACTGTAACCCTAGACCTTAAAAAACCTTGAATCTTGAACTCTCAACTTTTGAACACTAAACCCTAGAACCTAGAACCCTCGAACCTTGAACCCCGAACTCTCAACCTTAGAATCCCTAGAACCCCAAAACCTTAAGTTGGGAACTATGAAACCCTTGAACCCTAGAACTGTAAACTTTGTACCATAAAGCCCTTAACCTTGAAACCTTGAAAGCTGAACACTAAAATTGTGAACCAATCCTACAAACTTGGAACCTTGAACCTTGAACCTTTAAACCATGAACCCTAAACCTTAAAACTTGAAACCCTAAATCTGACCATGAACTTTGAAACCCTAGAACCCTCAAACACTTCAACCCTAAACCTTTAAGAATAAATCCTAAACACTGAACTTTAAAACCCTGAACCATAAAACCTTAAAACATACACACTTTAACCTTGAACCTTGGAACCCTGAAACCTAAACCCTTTAATTTTGGAACACTAAACCCATAACCTTGAAACTTGAAACCCCAAACCCTAGTACCATTAAACTGGAACTCTGGAACCCTAGAACCCCAAAAATCTTTGAACCCTGATCCCTGAATATTGGAACCCTAAACTCGAGAACCC
>QAOC01006967.1:43648-77195 GCA_003255005.1 Begonia fuchsioides
GGCTCACCATGCCCTTCATCTTTGGCTTCTTGATTAAACCTTTATAAAACAAGCTTCCTACAAAATCAACAAACTCATTAGAAAATAGTTTGCTTCCGCTTCTAGATGTGCTAATCCATGGCACATCACTTCGGCAAGGAGAGTCTTGTAACTCGGCCAACTTCTCCTCTTCTTTATACTTCCATTGTAATCAATGCTTGGGGAGTTCTTGATCATGATGTGAGGGAGCTCCTAAGAGATCCAAGGAAGAAAAAGTGAAACCTGCAAAATCAACAAACATGTTAGCTAGTTGTCTTGCTCGGCTCCGGGTTGTCGCTCCCTTTGGTGGTTGTTGGTTCCCTAGCACATCAACCTAGAACCCTCGAACCTTGAACCCCGAACTCTCAACCTTAGAATCCCTAGAACCCCGAAACTTAAGTTGGTAACCATGAAACCCTTGAACACTAGAACCGTAAACTTTGTACCATAAAGCCCTTAACCTTGAAACCTTGAAAGCTGAACACTAAAACTGTGAACCAAGCCTACAAACTTGGAACCTTGAACCTTGAACCTTTAAACCATGAACCCTAAACCTTAAAACTTGAAACCCTAAATTTGACCATGAACTTTGAAACCCTAGAACCCTCAACCTTTAACAATAAATCCTAGAACCCTAAACCTTTAACAATAAATCCTAAACACTGAACTTTAACCCTGAACCATAAAACCTTAAAACATACACACTTTAACCTTGAACCTTGGAACCCTGAAACCTAAACCCTTTAATTTTGGAACACTAAACCCATAACCTTGAAACTTGAAACCCTAAACCCTAGTACCATTAAACTGGAACTCTGGAACCCTAGAACCCCAAAAATCTTTGAACCCTGATCCCTGAATATTGGAACCCTAAACTCGAGAACCCAAAAACCTTTGACCCTGAGAACCCAAAAGCCCTTGAACCTTGGAACCTTAAACCTTGAAAGCCTAAACCCAGAACTCTTAAACCAAGAACCCTAGAACCCTCCAATGCTTGAACCGTGTAACCTGAATTCTTAACCTTGGAAAGCTAAATCTTGAAATATTGAACACTGAACCCTGGAATACAGGAACGCTAAACCTGAACCCTTAAACCCTAAACCTTGGAACCGTAGAACAATGAACCCTTAACTTTAAACCCCTTAATCTTGGCCCTAAAACGTTGGAACACTTTCATCCTAAACCCAAATCCTAAATCCTCCACCTCTTAAACTTTGAATCCTAAACCCAAAACCCTTAAACCCTTAACTATAATCATGGAACCCTGAACCCTAGAACGAAAGAACCTTGTAACATTGGAACCTTAAAACCTAGGAACCATGAATCATGATTCTTAAACCTTTAAACCGTATACCCTAAGCCATTGAACCTTGAACCTTGGAACCATTAACCCTGACCCATAGAACCATGAACCTTAGAACCATCGAACCCTAGAATCCTGGAACCATGAAACCCTTCAACCCTGAACCCTGAACCATGAACCTTTAAAGCCTAGAACCCTTAACCCTGGAACCCTGGACTATGGATTCCTTGAACCCTTGAACACTGAACCCCGAACACTACACGTTGAACCCTTAACCCTGGAACACTTGAACCCTTGAACCTTAAATCCTAAATATTGGAACCATTAAACCCTTAAAACACTAGAACCTTAAAATCATGAAATGTGAAATATAAACTCTCAATCCTAGAACCATGAATTCGTAACCCTGAACCTTAGAACCCTAGAACCTTGGAACTCTAGAATCCAAAACCTAGAACCCTTATACCCAAAATCTTGGACCATGAAACTCAAGAACTATAAACCCTAGAATCCTAAACCGTTGAACCATTAACCGTGAACCCTAGAACCCTAAACCTTAAAACCTAAAACATGAACATTAAAAACCTTGAACCATATAAACTTTATCCCGGGAACTCTGAACCTTAAAACCCTTAATCATGATTCTTGGAACCCTAATCCCTTGAACCCTGATCCCCTTGACTCTAAATCCTTAATCCCTAAACTCTGAACCCTGAACATTGAACCATAACCCTAGTGTCGTTAACCTTCAAGCACTAATTCGTGAACCTGGGACTCGAAACTTTAGAACACTAAACCCTCAAAGTAGATTATTGAACCATAGATCCCTGAACCACATACCATAGAACCCTAGAACCCTTAATTCCTGAGCCTTGAATCCTTAACTATAAACCCTAAACTTTGAACCCTGAACCCCTTGAACCCTGAACCCTAAACTTTAAACCTTAAATCCCTTTTTCCCTAAAACCCTAAACTATGGACCTTAAACCCTTAAACCCTGAACCCTAGAACCTAGAACCCTTAACGTTGGACCCTAGAACGCTAAACCTTGGAACCGTAAAACCCAAAACCCTGAACCTCGGAAGCCTGAACCCTTGAACCCTGAACTTTGAATCCTGAACCATGAAACCCTAGTACTCTTCAATCCTTAACCCTAAACATTGAACGTGAACTTTGAACAACAAAATCCTTGAACCCTTGACTCTTTAACACCCTAAACTCTAAACCTTGGAAATCTAAACTCTGAACCTTGGAAATCTAAACCTCGACCCTTAAGATCATGAACCCTAGAATCTCAAATCATCAAATCTTGAATATTAAACCATGGAACCCTAGAACCCTAGAAATAGAACCCTAAACCTTCAACCATGGAACCCTTCAGCCCTAGAACCCTAAACCACAAACTCTGAACCTCAAACCTTTGAACTATAAACCTCAAACCCTTGAACCTTGCACCCTAAAACTCTGAAACAAGACCCCAGAACTCAGAACTTTTGAACCCTAAACACTAGAGACATGGAACACTAAGTTCAAAACATCGGAACGCTGAACCCTAAACTTTAAATCCTGTAACGTTGGAACCTTAAACTCTGAAACATAAACCCTTAATAATGGAACCCTAAAACTTGAAACCTTAAACCTTGGAATCATGAACCATGAGCCCTTGACCTTTAAGCCTTAAAACTTGGAACATTGGAACTATGAACCATGTAACCTAAACCCTAAACCCATAAACAAAGGAGCCTTTGACCTTAAACTTAAAACTCTGAATCCAGAACCCTGAACCCCAAAACTCTAAAACCTTAAAACATTAAACCCTAAATCAAAGAACCTTGAACCCCTAATAGTAGAACCCTAAATGTTAGAACCCTGAACCCTGAACTCTGAACTCTAAACCTTAGAACCCTAGAACCCAGAACCATGGAATCGTGAACCTTGAATCTTGGTCCCATAAACCCTCGAAGTTTTATTTCTCGAACACTGAACCCTTGAACCCTGAACCTTAAACCCTTGAATAATGAACCTTAAACTTTGAACCCTATAACCCCTTAAACCCTAAACTGTGAACTTTGAACATTGAAACCCTAGAAACCTACAACCCAAAAGCATAAATTTTGGAACCCTATAACCTTGGAACCGTGAACCATGGAAACTTAAACCCTGAACTTTGAACCTTGGATCCATGTACCCTGAACCTTGGAATCATAAACTCTACAACCTTGGAACACTAAAACCGAAAACCCTAGGATAGTAAAGCTTAAACAATGAATCTTGAATCCAGAAAACTAAACCTTGGAAACCTTGGAAACCTTAAACCATAGAAACCTAAACCTCGGAACCCTAAACGCTAAATCCTGGTACCCTAGAATAATAAAACCACCAACTCTGAACTATGGAACCCTAAACCCTCAACTATGGAACTGTAGAACCTTGAACTATGGAACCCTGAACTTTGGAACCATGAACTTTCAACCCTGAACCTTGGAACACTAAACCCTAAACCCTGAACCCTTGACCCTTTAACCGTGGAACTCTTGATTCTTGAACTTTGAACCATGGACCAGAACCATGAACCATGGAACCTTGAACAATTGAACTGTGACCCAGGAACCCTTAACCCTTAACCGTTGAACAATGGAACCCTTGATTCTTGAACACTGAACCCTAAACCTTGGAACAATGAAACCTCAAAACCTGAACCCTGAACGCTGGATCACTAAACCCTAAACCCTAGAACTATAGAACCCTTAACCCTGGACCCTGGAACCCTTAACCCTGGACCCTGGAACCCTTAACCCTGGACCCTTTAACCCTAAACCTTGTCCCTTAAAAAACTAGAAACCTAAAAAATAGAATAATAGAAATCTAAACCCTGAACCCTAAAAACCTAAACCCTATTACACATAACTATGAACCATCAAACTCTAAACCTTGGAACCCTTGAACCCTTGATCTTGAACCCTAAACAAAAATACAAGACATTAGAACATAAACCCGAAAACCCTGAACCCTGAACCTTGGAACCCTGCACAATGGAACCTTAAACACTGCACCCAGAACCTTGGAACCTTGAACTTTGAAACCCTAAACCTTTTTTTTAACCAAAAACCCTAAACCTTGAAACCTAAAACCTGAATCTTGTAGCCCTTGAACCCTTGAACCCTAGAACCCCTAACCCTGAACTCTTAAACCCTGAACCTTTGAACCTTGAGCCCTGAAATCCTAGAACCTTAAACTCCAAACTTAAGAAACCTAAACCATGAATCTTAAAACCCTGAACCTTAAACCTTGATCCCTGAACCTTAATTCTAGAAACCTTGAATCGTGGAATCCTAAATCTTGAGCCTTTAAACATGAACCTTAAAACACTAGAGCTCTAAAAACTTGAACTTTGAACCTTGGAAAACTGGAAAATTGGAACCCTAAACCCTGCAACCTTGGAAGCTTAAACCCTGTAATTCTGAACCTTAAACCTTAAACCTTGGATACTTAAGTCGTAGAACCTTGAGCCTTGGAACCGTGGAACCTCAGAATCTTTAATCTGGAACACTGAACCCTAAAACTCTGAAACACAAAACCCTAGAGCCCTGAACCTTGAACCTTGGTAACAAAAACCTTGAAACCTTGAAGCCTAAGCTCCAGAGCCCTCGAATCCTAAAACCCTAGAACCCTGAACCTTGAAACTGCAAAACCTTGGAACTGTGAACCCTAGAATCGTGAACCCTAAACCATAGACCTTGAACCTTGAAACCTTTTATCTAGAACCTTGAAGCCTGGCACTCTAGAACCTTGAACAATGAACAATATTTCCTAAACCCTCAAACTTGAAACACAGAAACCTAATTCCTTAACCACGAACCCTAGAACTCTAAAACTTTTGACCTTGAACATGGGAACCTTGAATAAGAAATCTAGAAAATAGGTACCTTGAACCACAGAACCATGAACCTAGGTAAACATAAACCTCGAAACCTTGAACCCTAAACCATAGAACTATGAAACCTTTAATCCATAGATCTTTCAACCCAAAATCTTTAAACTCTGAATCTTGGAACCTTGGACCTTGGAATCCTGAAACTCTAAAACCATAGAATCTTGAACAATAAACCCTAAACCCTAGAACCATGAACTTTGATACCCTAAACAATGAAACCCTAAACCTTGGAACCATGAACCATAGAACCATGAACTTTAAACCCTGAACCTTGAACCATTGAAGCCTGATACCATGCAACCTTGAACCTTGGAACCCTTAACCCCTTAACCTTAAAACCTAAACCCTGGAACCTTGAAAGTTAAAACCATTAAAATTCAAACAAAACTCCTATCCTCTTACGCACCAAAAGAGTAAGAACTACACAAGGACTCATTGATTCACGAATATAACATCTAGATAGAAGTTCTTGTACCTGATTTTGTAACTACTTTCTTTCCTTGGGGTTCATTCTATAAGAGGGCCGGTTAGGTAACACCACACATGGTTGGAGGTCGATTTGATGTTAGATACCTCGAAAGGGTGGCAACCTTGGAGGTAGCTCTTCTGGAAACACATCTTGATACTCCTCAAGCAAGGTTAAAACCTCCTTAGGAATCTTCCCAATCTCCTCAACTCTTTCCCAGAACAAGATCATCACAAAGGGAACACCATTTTAGATAGACATAAATAATTCCTTTTTAGACATAAGAAATTTTTTTTTAGCCATACCTTCTCTCCTTATAACCTCATCATTAGCAATTTGCTTTGGATCTAGTAGTTCTAGTTTGATGCCTCTCCCTTTAACTTGAATGAATATATATTGGTGTAGCCATCATGCATAACTTTTTGATGAAATTGCCACGGTCTTCCCAAAAGTAAGTGGCTAGCACTCATAGGTACCACAACACATAATACCTTGTTCTTTTAGCCTCCCATAGAGAACTCACATTGCACTTGCTTGGTAACTTTGATGTCTTTTTTATCATTCAGTCACCTCAATTTGTAAGGGCTTGGATGTGCCATAGTTTCAAGCCCTAATTTGTCTACAAGGTCATGAGAGGCTGCATTAGTGAAACTACCTCCATCAATAATAAGAGATCATACCTTTCCCTTGATGAGGCATCTAATATGGAAGATATTCTCTCTTTGATCTTCACTTTGGGCATGTGAAGTCAATACCCGACGAATCACCATAAGTAAAGGACCCTCTTGAGCAAAACATATTTGTACTTCATTTTTTGCTCTTTTTCTATCTCTTCTACAACTTCATCTTCACTTTCTACCTCATTAGTGCCTTCCCTTAGGGTCATTACCCTTTTGTTCGGGCATTGTGAAGCAATGTGGCCTAAACCGAGACATTTGAAACATTTGATTTCCCATGCTCTAGGCCGAGTGTTCTCTACAATTGCCTTAACTTCTCCATCTGACTTTTGAGGCCACAACTTGATAGATGTAGATTTATCTTTCACCTTTGCTGGAAGTTTGTAAGAATTGTTATGTTTAGTGGTGTACCGATTGAAAACACCCTTACCTTTCCTCTTTACTTGCCTCTCCACTTTCATGGTAAGTTGTATGGCAACATCCATTGAATTTAGTGGTTGCAACTACACTATATCTTCGATTTCTTTATTTAGGCCTCTTAGAAACCTTGTTATAATTTGCTTTTCAGGTTTATTAAGATCACAACGAATTCTAATTGTTTCAAACTCGGTTAAATAATCTTCAATCAAAAGGTTAGCTTGTCTTAGAGGTTGAAGTTGTAGAAAGAGCTCTTGCTTGTAGTGCTTCGGAACAAATCTTCTTCTCATCAATATCTTCAAAGCTCTCAAAGAGAGAACTTCATCATCACCTTCACGCCTTCTTTGAGCCCCTAAGTTATTCCAATGAGACTAATCTTGTTTTAATATGTTCGGAATAATTATAACAATCGAAGATCTTATCAAATTTCTCAACCGGGATTGATACCTTAATAATTCTCATGTCATCATCACGCTTGAAATGCTCATGCACATCATAGTCTCCCTCGAATTCATCTATAGCTGGACGTTTTGAAGCAAATAAGCCACCTCTGAGTTTTCTCTTTGGAGCCGGGGTTAAAGGAACTCTCATTGGGGGTGGATTAGCATCCAACCTTTGCAATAACAGCTTTAGCTTCTTATTATTTCATCAATTTGTCCTTGGTAGCTAGATTCAGCTACCCCATGGATTGGTGTGGTAGAATCGTGGTTATTGTTGAATGGTTTCTCGCTTGTTTTGGTGTGAAGTTCCACTTCGAGTCATCATCACTTAATTGCAAGTGTAGATAACCAAAGTAGAAATGGAAATGTGGGAAAAGATTTTAAGCTCCGATACAAAATGACAAGAAATCAAAATGGAATGATAGGTTAATTCATTTGTTCTCGGATTAAGGACAAATGAATCGGTTTTGGTGAAGGTTGGCCGATTCTATGGAGGTCGGAATGTGTTCGGGGAAGAAGAATTTATGGATGATTTTTAGAGAGTTCAATGGAAGATAATGATCACGAAATGTAGTGAACAGCTAAATGGAACTTGCTCCTAAATTTTCTTCCTTGCAAGGATGATGGAAAGCAGCAAGAAAAACTCAACTTGCTAGCTCGGAAGTAAGCTGAATTGAAGGTTCTTCTTGGACGGCCGGATATGACTCATCAAAGTTCGATCGAAAGGGAGCTTAGGAAATGAATTCCAAAGAAATGCCAATGCACTTTAATTTCCAATATCACAAAGCTGATTAGAACTATCCTCAAGTGATGTATTTATAGACTCTAAGTAAGCTGAAATAAGAGTCACATTAGGTTGAATGAATCAACTCAAGCTTGGTGACTACATTCATCTTGAAAATAAAAAAGAAGGGAAACTAATTTTAGAGACTTCTTAGCAGCTAACTAACATCATATGGAGGAAAATAAACTTCCTCAATGTGAAGGCAGAGAGTTGGCTGCTAGGAAAAAAGTAAAAACTCATAAAACCCATAACAAACCCAAAAAATCCATAAGAAACCTATCAAACCCATAAGAAACCCATAAAACCCATGTCATACACATGACATTCCCATGTGCACGAAATTAAGCATGAAATGAGCTTAAACTAAAAAAAAAGTTTGTAAATGAATAATACTGCATGAGCCATGCAATGCTATATAAACCGGGTGCGCCGAATTCTATCTTCTCCGGTGCACTCGGGTACAATTCACTTCTTCTCCTTGATACATCAATGAAATAAGATGTTTGGGTTGCTCTTGATCATTAGAAGCGAGCTTCATAAATTATATTCCATTAGATATGATCCATGCAAAATAAACAAATAAATTAAGAAATCTTTAGGCTTGGTTTCTGGTGATGGCACCTTGAGGAAGGGGAACCCGAGACATGTCAATTGTTGAAATTTCCTATTAATACTCAGAGGTCAACTTTATCATACTCTTTAAAGTGGTGAGTTTTTATGAAAATATCATGCTCTTTAGTATTCTTCAATTCTCCCTTGCACAAATATATGGGCTTTTATGCGTTTCTTTATAGGCAACCTGGATCACATCAATTAATAAAAAAAGAAAGAGACTCGAGAGTTTTACTTTCAATAAGTGGAATGAAGAAGAAAATAGACAAAGTACCATAGAGTAAGATTTGTTTAGAGAGAAAAATATATCTTCTAGTTCTTTCTACTTAAGAGGTAAGAATAAAAACTTTAACTTATTTCAGTTTTTGACAAAATTTATTAGTGTTACTTGGATCAATAAGACATAAATTTTTTGAAGAAGTTATGATTATCGAAGAATTTTGGTCTCATGCAAAATTCGTTCTACTTTTATTAAGTATTTTTCGAAGATGATGATTCTCAATATAATCGTTGTTGCTGTCATTTCTTCTAGAAAAGAATATTGCATACGACTTTATATGCATTGGTGGTGGTAAATAAAAACTCACCGCTTTCCTCATAGTTGGAGAGTATACCAATCTACATAACAACTTCATAATGTTGTTATGTAGAAAAAGATCGAACATTTCGTGCTCGATCTATTTTTGGGATTGTTCATTTCACTTTGAGTCTCGTTTAGATCGTAGGATCTATTTATTATCGTGGCCCTGACAAGAAATGGACTTGTATTTGATGAAATACAAGGAATCTTCATAGACTTGGTTTCAAAATCATCGTATTTTATGATCTTAATCACTGTTCTACATATATAAATACATCTCTAATCCAAACAGCATAGCTGGGACAAAAATGCAGAACATCCAGTATTCTCATGTAATAATGGCTTTGATTAGGGGTGGGCATGGTGTGAAGCGTGCACCAGGATCGCACACACTTTATCGGACTTGTCGCTTTTCACGTAACCGGGAGGGTCGCGTGTACGGCGATCGGCAAATTGGCTCGGGCCAATTTAGGATGGGGTTTGCGGAAGCGTAATGTGGTAGGAATGAGGGTGTTTGGTAATGGAAAATATGGAATGGTTTGATAGGATGTGAAGATGACTCGGTAGTGAATGTATGGACCGGGATCGGTTTGTGGAGGAATTTGAAGGCTCGGGGATGAAGATGGTGAAGGTAATGGATGAAGGCAATTCAATACTTGAGCGATCAAAGTATTGAACTCGGTAGACCTTGAATGTCTTCTCGGATATGACTCACCGATGAAAACTCGAGGGTTGATAACACTCGGCCGGATATAACTCACCGGAGGGGAATTATCGAGAGGAAGCTTCGATCCTTTTGGGAAGAAGGTGCAATGCACAATTTTTACTAAAATTCTCTCTATTGAAAACGGTGCAAGTGTTACACTTAAATAAGCAAAAACATAAAGTAACTAAACTAAGAAAGTTAAGCTAAGTCCATTGATGTCTTCAACGCTTAGGATTAGCTTCGAAAGCCTTCGGTTGACTTTAGGCTTGGTTCACTTAGGAATGGCACGGTCGGTTTGGTGGTTGACCGAGTGTGTCCGAAGGTTGACCGAGAGGGAGCGTCGGGTGGGTGGAGCTCCGAGCGATTGAGAGATTGGCTCGAGCAAATCCGGATCCGGGGCTTCTAAAGTCTCCTCGGTGGTCAACATAAGGCAGCGCACGGTCTGGTTCTTTGATGGACCGATGAAGACTCGAGTAAGTGCACTGGCACGTCTAAATGGGCCGAGCCGGCGGTCCGTCATGGGCGAGCTTCAAGGGATCCGCGAGTTTGTTGATGAAATCCATTGATTAAAGATCTTCTGAAGATTTAACAGATGCTCCATGGATTTGGTGCATGGAAATCCCTTGCGGTTCGCTGGTGGTTCGGTGATCGGCCATGCTCGTGCGTCCGATGGGTGATCTACGGTCATCATGAAGATATGCTCGTGCCAGTGTGATCCTCTTCCTATCCTTAACCAAATAACCAAAATACTCTAAGATTAAGTGAGTTTGGCCGATAGAATTTGGCTAAGTCTTCGAATGGGCCATAGTTTGGCCGAGGCTTGGCCGTGGGTCGGTCAATGATCGGCCATGGCGGTCCTCCGTGGGTTTTCGCTTGAGCGTTGAGTTCTCTTCCTCTTGGGCTGGCTTTCCTTCCACTTCTAAGGATAAGTGCTTGCTGAAAGGAAATCTTCTAAGCGTGGCCGAAAATAGAGCTCATGGTTGAACACTCAATCCAAAGGGTTTGGGCCGTGCGTTCATCCATGCCGGTCACGCGTTCTGCTGGGCCGAAGCCCTAGTGGACTTTGGCGGGGGCGATGACCAAGGTCATCGGGTCGTGGACGTGGGGCGCCCGTTGGGCGCCGGGCGGGTCTCGGTCACAAGCCTCGCTTGTGTCGTGGGCCGGGCTGCCGGGTGCGCCGTGTCTGGCTGCGTCGTGGGCCGGGCCCGGTGTGCGCGTTGGGGCCGGGAATGGCCGAGCACCAAGTGATGGAGTGCTTGGGCCGTTCCCGATCATGCTCAGAAGGTTGTTCCGAGGCTAAGAGTCCTGCAAAACGAGTAACTAAGTTAGAATAATCGGTTGGGCTCATTGGGTTGGTCGGGGCTTGATCCATGATGTCCTCGGGTTGCACATCATCCTCCTGAGGTACTTGAGGATTTTTCCCCAAATATACCCTTTCATCCTCTAAATCGGCAGGATCATAATCATCATCCAAGTATGGTGAAAGATCTCGGACGTTGACAGTAGTGGTAATGCCATACTCGCCCAGTAATTCGAGTTTGTATGCATTCGGGTTGATGCGCTCGGTCACCCGAAAAGGTCTGTCGGCTCTTGGCAGCAATTTACCGTGCTTATGCTTAAAGTACCGAAGCTTAAGCCACACTAAATCTCCTTCTTTGAAAATTTTCTCCTTTCGGCCTCGGTTGGCCGCTTGAGCATACTTGGCATTTTTCTTCTCGATCCGCTTCTTAATCTTCTCCTGTAATTGGCAGATCTTCTCGGCCTTATCAAGACCGTCGGTGTTGGTATGCTCCTTGCTTGGCAATGGAAGTAAATCCATGGGTGTAGAAGGATTAAAGCCGTAAGCAACCTCAAAAAGAGTCATAACCGTGGTGTTGTGGCGGCACCGGTTGTAAGCGAACTCAATGAATGGCAATTGAAGATCCCATGTCGAGATCCTCGTATCCACCGTGCTTCGGAGGAGTGAGCCAAGTGATCGGTTGACTACCTCCGTTTGACCATCGGTTTGCAGGTGGAATGCCGTGCTAAAAAGGAGCTTTGTGACGAGTCGTGCCCATAGGGTCCTCCAAAAAGTGCTAAGGAACTTACCATCTCAATCGGACACGATTGAATGGGGCATGCCGTGAAGTCGGACAATCTCCTTGAAAAATAGTTCGGCTATGGCCGTGGCTTCGGCGGTCTTGGCACATGCCACAAAATGCGCCATCTTTGAAAAGCGGTCGACCACTACCATAATGCAATCTTTGCCTCGGCTTGTACCTAGGAGTCCGAGAACAAAATCCATGCTAATATCGTGCCATGGGTGGTCGGGTACCGGTAAGGGTAAATAAAGACCTTTGGGTAAGGTTCGGGTCTTGGCCTTCTTGCATTTCGCGCACCGTTTCACAAAGTGGTGCACGTCCCGAAATAGGTGAGGCCAATAAAAATGCTCCTTGAGCATCTCCCAAGTCTTTTTCTGTCCAAAGTGGCCCGCAAGGCTGCCCCCGTGAGCCTCGGTTATGAGGGACTCTCAGATGCTTCCTCTCGGAACACACATGCGTCCTCCTCGGAACAAATATCCATCGTTCACGTGATAGCCAACCAATTCACCCTTGGCTGCTAACTCAAACCGTGAACCAAAATCGGGGTCACCCGTGTAACAATTTCTCAACCAATCTAAACCAAAGAAACATACCCGGAGTTCGTTGAAAAGAATGCTCCTTCGTGATAGTGCATCGGCCACCACGTTAGTGTCACCCTTTTTGTACTTGATTATGTAGGGGTACTTCTCCAAGAACTCTATCCACTTTGCATGCCTTCGGTTTAATTTGCCTTGCCCCTTAATAAATTTGAGAGCTTCATGGTCGGTGTGGATGATAAACTCTCGGGGCAGCAAGTAATGTTGCCAAACTTCAATGGCTCGGATCAAGGCATAGAGCTCCTTGTCATAGGTTGTGTAATTGAGTGTCGCGGCTTTGAGCTTCTTGCTAAAGTAGGCTATCGGGCGGCCCTCTTGCATCAAGACCGCTCCAATACCCGTTCCGGAGGCATCACACTTGATTTCAAATACTTTGTTAAAGTCCGAAAGGGTTAGCACGGGTGCTTCGCAAAGCCGGGCCTTTATGGTGTCAAAACTTGTTTGACAAGGCCGGGTCCATGCAAACTCTTGGCCCTTTTTGGTGAGCTCGGTCAAAGGGGCCACAATAGTGCTAAAGCCCTTAATAAAGTGTCGGTAGAAGTTTGCAAGCCCATGGAAGCTTCGGATATCCGAGACATTCTTTGGAATGGGCCAATCTTGGATAGCCCGGATCTTCTCGGCATCCACTTCAACTTCGCTTGCGAATACGACAAAGCCGAGGAAGTGTATTCGGCTTTGGGCGAACGCACACTTCTTGCGGTTGCCGTATAGTTCTGTGCACTGTAGGATCAAAAATAGCCGCTCTAAGTGGTCGAGATGGCTCGGCATATCAGCACTATAGACAAGTATATCATCAAAATAAACGATAATAAACTTACCGAGGTACTCTCGAAGCACGTGGTTCATAAGGCGCATAAAGGTGCTCGGGGCGTTGGTAAGGCTGAATGGCATGACGAGCCACTCGAATAGCTCGTACCGGGTCTTGAAGGCCATCTTCCACTCGTCGCCTTCGCGCATCCGGATTTGATGATAGCCAGATTTAAGTCTACCCGGGAAAAGATGGCCGCTCCACTAAGCTCATCGAGTAAGTCATCGAGCCTTGGCATGGGAAATCGATATTTGATAGTAATATCGTTGATGGCTCAGCTATCCACGCACATTCGGTGACTTCCATCTTTCTTCGGTACTAGGAGGGCCGGGACCGCGCATGGGCTCAAGGACTCTCGGATGTAGCCCTTAGTGAGGAGTTCTTGCACTTGGTCTTGTAGAATTTTACTCTCCTCGGGATTGAGTCGGTATGGCGGTCGGTTTGGCAAGGAGGTGCCCGGTTGAAGGTCAATGTGGTGTTCGATCCCTCGGAGTGGTGGTAGACCATCCGGGAGTTCGTCCGGGAACACGTCCTTGAATCGGTCAAGCAATGGTCGCACAGCCTCGGGAATAATCTCTTCATCAAGCCCATCGGGCTCTCGGTGTAAGAGCACGATAATTGGGCCTTCATGTCCGAGGGTGCGTGCTAATTCCTTACGGCCCATAAAAAGGGTCGTCTTGGCCTTGGCCTCTTTTCTGTCGGCCTCGTCCTTGGCAATTTGCTCCGGGGTCATGGGAGCCAATGTGATGCATTGGCCATCCATCTTGAAGGAATAATGGTTGGTGAAGCCGTTATGCATAACTCGTCGGTGGAATTGCCATGGTCGGCCGAGTAGGAGATGGGTGGCGCTCATCGGGACCACGTCACACGTGACCGTGTCCTTGTATGTACCGATCGTAAAGGTTACCCGGGCTTGTTTACTTACCCGGACATCTTCACTGTCGGTGATCCAGTGTAGCTTGTAAGGCGTCGGGTGTGCGGTCGTGTGCAGCGCCAGCCGCTCGGTCAGTTCGCGGGATGCGACGTTCGTGCAGCTCCCGCCATCGATGATCACCGAACAAAATTTGTCCTTGATCATGCAACGACTATGGAATAACGTCTCCCTTTGTAATTCCTCTGGCCGTGGTTGCATAGAAAGAACTCTCCACACCATAAATATACTTTGCCCTTCAAATGCTCGGCAAACTTCTTCTTCGGTCGGGGCCAGATCTTCCTCGGCCTCGACGGGTGGTGTCTCGTCGTCGCTTATGACCTCCTCGGTCTCCTCAAGGACGGTCATGACGCGTTTATTCGGACATTGCGCGGCCATGTGTCCGCGTCCAAGACACTTGAAACATCGGATTTCTCGAGCCCTTTGTGGGTCGGCTTGAGTGTCCGATGGCTTAGAATCCGTGGCCGGTTTCGGGGCCCATGGTTTTGGCGTGGGCGCCTGATCATCGATCTGTGGCGCGGGCGCCCGATCATCGATCTGTGGCGCGGGCCGATACGGTATGGTTGTTTTGGGGCGGGGCGTTGAGCGATCGCCTTGCCCTTTCTTTTCAGTTGTCTTTCGACCCTTAGTGCCATTTGAATGAGAGCATCAAACAACTCTACGGGCTGTAGCTCAACCACATCACCGATTTCATAGCGTAGCCCTCTAAGTCACACCGAATCCGTAATGTCTCAAAGTCCGTAAGATAATCATCCACGCTGGAATTACCTTGGCGAAGGCCTTGGAGTTGTAAAAATAGATCTTGAAGGTAATGGCTCGGTACGAACCGTTTCCGCATCAATTCTTTCATTAATCTCCACGAATTAATTTCCTCCTTGTGCGCTCTTCTTCGTTGTGTCCGAAGACTATTCCACAATAGTGAAGCATAATCCGTAAGTTCCAAGGATGCCAATTGGACTTTTAACTTCTCGGAATAATTGTAAAGGTCAAAAATTTTATCGACCTTTTCAATCCAATCCAAGTATCGATCTCCATTGGAGGCTCCATTGAAAGAGGGTAAGTGTACCTTGGGGAGCTTCCATTCTTCATCACGATCCGAGTAATTATCGGGCTCATAATCGTAATCTTCTTCGGATCGGTCGGATTCTTGTGGACGTGCTCGGGGTTGTCCTCCGCGCGCCGGTCTTCGCCTATGTGGTGGCGTAGGCCGTGCCGGGTGGGCTCGGTCGCGCTCGGCCATATCGTCGAGCCGCTGGAGCATTGCGTCCATTCTTCAATTCATAGCTTCAAATTGCTCTCGGTTATTGTCCTCGGGATCCCGATGGTCTCGGGGATCGGAGAACATTGTTTGCTCGCTCGTGGCTTGATCACGGGCGGCATTGTGAACGGCACCGCTTCGGGTATTCATAACGAAAGTTCGAAAAAAATTGTAGAGAGTGTAAAAATCAAAACTTTGCTCTGATACCAAGATGGTGTGCAGCGTGCACCAGGATCGCACACACTTTATCGGACTTGTCGCTTTTCACGTAACCGGGAGGGTCGCGTGTACGGCGATCGGCAAATTGGCTCGGGCCAATTTAGGATGGGGTTTGCGGAAGCGTAATGTGGTAGGAATGAGGGTGTTTGGTAATGGAAAATATGGAATGGTTTGATAGGATGTGAAGATGACTCGGTAGTGAATGTATGGACCGGGATCGGTTTGTGGAGGAATTTGAAGGCTCGGGGATGAAGATGGTGAAGGTAATGGATGAAGGCAATTCAATACTTGAGCGATCAAAGTATTGAACTCGGTAGACCTTGAATGTCTTCTCGGATATGACTCACCGATGAAAACTCGAGGGTTGATAACACTCGGCCGGATATAACTCACCGGAGGGGAATTATCGAGAGGAAGCTTCGATCCTTTTGGGAAGAAGGTGCAATGCACAATTTTTACTAAAATTCTCTCTATTGAAAACGGTGCAAGTGTTACACTTAAATAAGCAAAAACATAAAGTAACTAAACTAAGAAAGTTAAGCTAAGTCCATTGATGTCTTCAACGCTTAGGATTAGCTTCGGAAGCTTTCGGTTGACTTTAGGCTTGGTTCACTTAGGAATGGCACGGTCGGTTTGGTGGTTGACCGAGTGTGTCCGAAGGTTGACCGAGAGGGAGCGTCGGGTGGGCGGAGCTCCGAGCAATTGAGAGATTGGCTCGAGCCAATCTGGATCCGGGGCTTCTAAAGTCTCCTCGGTGGTAAACATAAGGCAGCGCACGGTCTGGTTCTTTGATGGACCGATGATGACTCGAGTAAGTGCGCGGGCACGTCTAAATGGGCCGAGCCGGCGGTCAGTCATGGGCGAGCTTCAAGGGATCATCGAGTTTGTTGAGGAAATCCGTTGATTGAAGATCCTCTGAAGATTTAACAGATGCTCCATGGATTTGGAGCATGGAAATCCCTTGCGGTTCGCTGGTGGTTCGGTGATCGGCCATGCTCGTGCGTCCGATGGGTGATCTACGGTCATCATGAAGATATGCTCGTGCCAATGTGAGCCTCTTCCTATCCTTAACCAAATAACCAAAATACTTAAAGATTAAGTAAGTTTGGCCGAGGCTTGACCGTGGGTGGTCAATGATCGGACATGGCGGTCCTCCGTGGGTTTTCGCTTGAGCGTTGAGTTCTCTTCCTCTTTGGCTGGTTTCCTTCCTCTTCTAAGGCTAAGTGCTTGCTGAAAGGAAATCTTCTAAGCGTGGCCGAAAATAGAGCTCATGGTCGAACACTCGATCCAAAGGGTTTGGGCCGTGCGTTCGTCCATGCCGGTCACGCGTTCTGCTGGGCCGAAGCCCTAGTGGACTTTGGCGGGGGCGACGACCAAGGTCGTCGGGTCGTGGTCGTGGGGCGCCCGTTGGGCGACGGGCGGGTCTCGGTCACAAGCCTCACTTGTGTCCGGGTGCGTCGTGGGTCGAGCTGCTAGGTGTGCCGTGTCCGGGTACGCTCGGACAAGGCCCGGTGTGCACGTCGGGGCCGGGAATGGCCGAGCACCAAGTGATGGAGTGCTTGGGCCGTTCCCGATCATGCTCGGAAGGTGTTTCCGAGGCTAAGAGTCCTGCAAAACGAGCAACTAAGTTAGAATAATCGGTTGGGCTCGTTGGGTTGGTCGGGGCTTGATCCATGATGTGCTCTTGTTGCACATAAGGGCACAAGCCGGTTTTGGTCGGTTCCGACACAATTCAAAACATTTGCATGCACTTTGGTTGTCTCATGGAAAACAAAGCTGCAAATGTTGATTAGTATTGCTTGAAAGAATTAAGTCCCAAAAAAAGTTGATTGAAGGGTTGGGTTGGTTTTTTTTGTTCAACCATTTGATTTTAATCATTTCTTTTTTCTTTTTTTTTTCAATAATCCACCAATTTTCTTCTCATCTTTGAACTCCAAAACCATTGTTCCTCCTTTTTCCATCTCTTGCTTTAGAAAATTAATTTTGATTGCATCCCCATCTTCAACCCGAGTAAGTAGAATTTGTCAAAGATAAAGTTTCATCTAGCACTTGAACTTCTATTTATGTTTTAGCTTAAAAATAGTCGTAACATAGTCCATGTCATACTTGAATGACTTCTTTTAAATAAATCATTGATAATTTTTTTTGCACAAACCCCGAGTCACATCATCATCCTTGGGTTAAAGATGATTTGACCTCGAATCCAAGGTTTCACTAAATTAAACATTGTCAAGGTAACAAGGATCCTCAGTCACAAGATTAGTTAAGTCAACATGTTACCAAATGTGCCAAGTAATTTGCCAAATAAAGCATATGAATGGAAGGAAAACATCATTATCATATTCTTTTAATAGATTTTGAAATAATATCAAAATAAATCCCACAATAGGTGGGCAATTCTTGTTAATCACACATGCCCACTCACCAATGTTAAAACTTTGAAACACCATAGTAAGCATTTATTCCTAGTTTATCACAAAAAATGAAACAAAATGTTTTCTTCTTTCATTCCCATAAAAGGCCATAACCTCTCCCTTTCATCCTCAAATATAGTGAAAAGTTACATTCCATTCAACTACTAGTAAAAGATTTTATCTTTAAATTTTTATCAATGCCAACACAAAAGTCATTTTCAATCAAACTCGAGATGCATTCTTTCAATGCTATCGAACAAAAGCATGGATATATAATTCTAAATATGACCGTAAACATGCTGCAAATGTCACTTCTAAGGGTGTGACTAATTAATCGATTATAATCCAAGTTAGGCAACACATGATTAGAAGCTTCCAAGGACATATCTTTAACTTTCAAACTAGGATGCTCATCAATGATAATAAATTTTTGTTCCAAAAATTTTAGATCAATACCATGATAAAATTTAATGTCACTCAAACAAATTGAATGAGTCATACCTCTCGGCCATTATTTTTTGTGCCACGACCAAATCAAGCACTTGGTCAACTCGATTACATTGGACATACTTCATGACACTCTTCGTACTCTTTTTCTTTTATAGGATATGTTTCAATTTGTGCTGCAAAGATTGGAATAACAACCTCTAAGTGTTTGTCTTTGGCTATTAGAAAATTAGTATTTTTGTTCATCGTTTGCACAAATTCAAAAAGAGTTTCATCATGAGCAAGGAAGTCTAGGGTGCATATATCCCATTCAATGCTTGGTGTGAAGGAGTTCTCTTGACTTGCTTTCTCATTGTAAGTTTCTTGATCTTGCTCCAAAATAGTTAAATCACCATTTGACTCTATATAAGTTTGCTTCTCCCTAAAATTGAGGTCATTCTCTACCTTCTCGGGTTGGCGAACATGCTTAGAAGCAGTTATTCTCGAGTTATTAATGAAAGCTTTGAACTCATATAGTTGTTCTGGGAATTTTGATGTTTTCTCACTTGACCGTTTATTTGATTAGACACCAACATAATTTTTTGGTGTACACATTGTAATCACGAGTAGACGGAGAACGATAATAACTTTTACTATAATTTCAGAATGGGAAAAAAATCTTATCATGGCTGAAGATTTTCAAGTGCACCACCTAAGCGTTGTCAAACAGATTAATACTATGATACCAAATTACGTGAAAACGTATAAGCGCAACATAATAAAATATATGTGTTGTAGGAAATTTAGAAAAAACTACCCCTTTATAGAAAGACCCTCTGAACGAAGCCAACCAAAGTGCATGCATAGAAGTGCTAACCGGGCTAATTCATCTGAGCCAGGGGTGGGCGTCAGATCGGATTGGATCGGATTGTTGCCGATCCAATCCGATCCAAAAATTGTCGGATTGGAGTTTTCCAGAGAGCATTTTCCAGAGAGCGATCCAATATCCATCCTATATTTCCGAAAGGGTTTGTCGCGGTTCGTCGGAGTTTGTCACGGGGTTCGGAGTCGATCATCAGGGTTCGTCCCGGGGTTCTGAGTTGATCGTCAGGGTTTGTCTCGCGGTTCAGAGTCTATCGTCGGGATTTCAAAAATTGTTACGGATTTGAGGATTTTAGATTTTAGATTTGGAGTTCGATTATAAACGAAAATCTGACGTTCGGATTGGATCGGATCGCCTTTGAATCCGACAACGATCCGATCCGATAAACGATCAGAACGTCGGATCAAAACTCCACTTTGCCTACCGAATATCGTTGCCCAATCCGACTCGATCCGATCCAATCCAATCGAATTTTCGGATTGGGTCGGATCCGCCCAGCCTGAATCCGAGCATCTGGCACGAGTATTGATGCACAACAAAACACGGTAATATTGCTTATCTTTTGTGCATGAAAATGTGAGACCATGTTTGGACGCCGACTTTTTTTGCCTTTTGGTGTAGAGAGAGGACCACATGCTAGTGGTCTAAGGCTTCTTGGCCTCAATTGAACAAGACGTCTTCTTGAGAATTGTAGCCAACTAGAGGAGGTAATTAATTTATATCTTCTGCATAGGCATGTTTTTTGCAAGGTTTTAAATGGTAAAAATTTATTTTAGGAACTGACATTTATAAAATTTTGACGATGGATGAGGTCTTGTTGCTAGCATTTCGGTTTCTTGTAAGATATTTGATAAGGTTTATGCATGGTTTCTTTGATCTGGATACTGTTTATATCGAGATTTGATTGACTGGTATTATTTGGTGGATAAATCATGTTAATGTTTTGTGCTTTTAGTCGCCAAACAATCTTGAGGATACCCTTGACCTTTATTTTCTACAATGTAAATGGGTTTTGTAGATTTGATAAAGCTAATCGGCGTAGGTTTATCTAAATTTCGTAATAGCGAGTTAGTTTCTCACCCATTGACTTCCCATTCCAAGTGAATAGCTGGTTGATCGAGTTAGAGATTGGCGTGGTGAAGAATTTTCTATTTTTATTTGTTTATGTCACAATTCGTGTTGTGGTGAGAATATGATTGACTCTCTGTTTCTTTGATTACAAACTGCAATCTTATGGAATGAAGTTGTTGTGGACTATGCGCTCAAGAAAGGGATGTTGAGCTTGTGCCATGTTGTCTTGACTTTGGGCGTCCAGGGTTTCTTCGCTGGCCAGGTTTACCCGTCATAGATAAAAAAGGCTTCACCCATCTTTAGAGAAGACTAGGCGTTTCCACCCTCACGTTCACAATATAGCTTTCAATTCAAACTAATGGAGCTGGATGTGAACGGACCGTGATATTCTCTCTTACTTTTCTAATTTCCTTTTTGTCATTTTCTTCTCAACCCTGTTGTCTAAGTTTTTCGTTACTGTTCTTATTCTTTTAGCTACTATTTGTTACAAGCTTTCATGGGCGATCATAGTATTTCTCGAAGAACTAATCATTTCCACGCACCCTTGATCAGAGCAGACGATTCTTAATTGGCTGAAAGGGGAAAGAGGAACACCTCCGCAAGTTGGATACCGAGGTAAACAACATTACCCAGCTACTAACTATTCATGGAACGATGATCGAAAACATCTTGTAGAAAGTGAACACAATATTTTAATAAAATATTGTATGATGAAAACAGGTTTTTTTAACCCCACCAAGTTAAAATGAACATGATGAAAATACTTTTAGAAAAATCATGTCACTCGATGAAAATACCTAATGGATTTAATACACGCTCTAACAATCACCTAATGACATTTCAAATGACGTTTAAGATAATAATATCCAAGCACAATCAAAGATAAAATATGTAATGAAGAACTTATAATATCGAATTCTAAATAAGTAATCGTAAGTTTCCAAGTGAAATAAAGTACAAAAAAATATAATCTTGAATAAATTAAAGGGAGAGAATTTTCATCATCGCCATCAAAATTTTGTTGTTCTCACGGGTTCGTTCCCTCACCACTGTCAACCTTAGCCTCGGATTTAGGTTCGCCTTGAATCGTCAAATCATATTCTCTTGCACACATGTTTCGCAAAGATCTTAATCTTTTTTATAGATCTCAGATGCCTCCATTTGGCTACCAAATTTGTGGAGATTTGAGAGATTTCGAAATCTCAAAATTAAGATATTATCTTGCTTTTCAAATTCAAATTTGAAAGATTTTTCTTAGTTGCGAATTTCGGTGAAAATAAAATATTCTTGATTTAACTCAATATCACGTAAAGCTACGAATTTTCTCCTAAAAACACAATTTTTAATTAAAATGCTATCCGATTGCTAGGAATTTAGTCAATATAAAACCACAAATATTAATTATTTTGAAGTCTTAACATATCTCCAAACTTACTTCATTGCTCATCATTGAGTAATGTTTACAAGATAAACAACCATACACAATTTATAGAATTTTTCCAATTAACCTAACCTAGACAAATAATCAAGAATCTATGACTCCAACTCCTCACAACTTTGTATAATTATTCGACAATATTTCCAACAAAGTGAGTTGAATAATTCCTTGAAAATATTTTCAAGAAAGTAAATGTATGCTCTTGTTATTCTGATCATCAAATTTTCTAAATTTCTAAAGCCTTATCGTATAATTCTAAAATTTTAATTTCTTCAACATCATTAAAAACTCATACAATCCACTTGCAAATAAACCATGGATCCAATTTCCATGACTTTGAGAATGAGGTAAGAGATTTTTTGTAACTCTTATAAATTAGCTACCTTCGTTGTCTTACCGCCCCTTTTTTAATACTATTAAAAATATTGGCTATGAAGGCTCGGTAGTATCACTAACACCTGGTTAAAAATACTTATAATTATTTGTGAATAACTAGTGGAGTATAGATAATTTATTTGCAATGGAGTTCCTCTCTTTGTTGTCCCTTTTGTATTCATTTTTGTTTTACCTATTGAGTATCCAAATGGCTCACTCCAGATTGAAAGTTGAGTAGAAAATTTCAAATCTATGCGATTGAGTTTATCCCATTTTTTTTTACCCACTGAAAATCCACATAGACTCCAATTGAAGGTGTTAGTGGGAAATCTTAATATTTTTTTCCCTTCCCCAAACTGTTATGATGTAACTCTTCACCCTTAGAAATAATGTTTGTGTGAAGCACGTTTTTGAGCCAAGTCCTAAAAATGAAAAATCTAAACACAACTTGATGTCTTAGAAATTTTGAGAAAAATGACTTTCAAGATGGCAATTCGTGTAAGGGGGATTAATCATGTTGGAAAGTCTCCTTTATTATTTTGAAGTTAAATTGTCATTAAAAAGTAACTTTGTAAGGGATTAGATGTTTTAGGAAAATGGATGTCCATAAAAAATTGTATGTTGAAAATTGTATAATTTGCTTTCTCATTCATTCTTTTTTTGTTTTATGGCATATTCATT
The DNA here is from genome assembly GCA_003255005.1 of Begonia fuchsioides. Taxonomy (NCBI): domain Eukaryota; kingdom Viridiplantae; phylum Streptophyta; class Magnoliopsida; order Cucurbitales; family Begoniaceae; genus Begonia; species Begonia fuchsioides. The sequence goes on from QAOC01006967.1 coordinate 66,767, forward strand.
AATATTTTTTTTAGGTAAACCTCTCCCTAAACTTAAAACTTGAAAATGCTCTCATTGGAAGACACAAAACAATAAAATCGACTGAAATCACAAAAAACATGAAAGCAAAAACATGTTAGATATAACTTCCCTATGGAGATCATTCAGATGCTTCATCATTTGGGCTAGGCTATTGGGCTTGATAATATACTAGACTTTGTCATTCTCCCGTTGCTCTAGAATATCTAGCATGTAGTATTTTTGGATTGGCTTGACAGCGTTTCCATTAGTTACAGACTATAGGAAATAGCGTGAGGAAAACTAGACGATGAGGATGCTGCAGCTCTGCGTGCAACATGATTCCCAAGGGTAGGTGTCTTCCTCCTCGGGTTCTCAACTATCCTCTTGTGAAATACTGGATATGAGGAGTGATAATTCCTTTGTTTTTAGAGCTTTTATTCTTTTTCCAGAACTTGCACTCCATAATGAATGCAAAGTTTGGAAACAAGTGAAAAAAATAGACATTGACATCCCATCTTCATTGCATTTGGACACAAAGTCTAGTATATTATCATCTTCATGTTGATGAGCTTCCCAGTCAGGATGCAGAAGAGGATGATGACTCGCTTTTGGGTCACATGTTCTCCATGAGAGGAAAGAGAAAGACATGACTTGATAAAGTGGTACGAACATTTCTCTTGTTGGTTGAACCTGCTCCAATGCAACTTAACAACCTAATTCAAGCCTCGATAGGTTAATGTGCTTTACGAACATTTCAGGTATTGCAATAAATATTTTCATACGTTAGACTTACTTTTTGCATGTTGTTTGAAACAGCTCAAATGTAACTAAACGACTAAATTGTGTTAAGTTAAGGGCCAAACAAATCTTTTGGACAGCACATTAAATATTTTCGTACAGTGTACAAAATTTTTACGTGTCGTTCGAATCTTCTTGAATGAAACCAAACGACCCAAATCAAGCTCCCGTTTGGGTTAAGGTGCCGAACAACGTTTTGGGTAGCTCGCAAAATATTGTTGTACATCAAACAAACTTTCTTTTGCTGCCAAACCTACTCTAAGGCAACTAAACGACCAACTTCAAGCCCATTGGTGGGTTAATATGCTAAACAACTATTTCGGGCAGCACACTAAATATTTTTGTTCGTCATACAAACTTTCTGCGTGTCCTTTAAACTTGCTCGAATGCAATAGAATTACCTAATTTGAGCACCCGGTGGGTATTGTGCCTTTCAGCTAGGGCCCAAAATGTTTGCATAATTGAAATAAACTTTTTGCGCATTGTACAAGCTTGCTCGACTGCAACCAAACAAACCACTTCCACCCCATAGTAGGTTAATATGCTTCACGTGTATTTCAGGCAATGCACCAAATATTTTCGTAAAAGTTACATAGGTTAGACTTACTTTCCGCACATCATTTGAACTTGCTCCATTGCAACCAAACAACCAAATTCAGAACTCAAGTAGGTTAATGTGCCTAGCGAATGTTTATGGCAGCGCATGAACTTTTTTTTTATGTCGTATGAAATTTCCGCGCATCATTTGAACATGCTCGATTGTAATCGAATGACTCAATTCAAGTCCCTTGGTAGGTTAATGTACTTAACGAATGTCTCGGGCAATGCCCAAAATGTTTTCGTACTTTGTTTGAACTTTCTGTGTATTGACTTAATCTGATCAAATACAACAAAACAACTATTCTACCCTTTGGTTGAACCACCTCGAATACAATCAATTGTTTTTTATGATAACTATGTAAGATAAGCATGAAAGATAAAATAAACTACTTTACAATGCTTAAATCAGACTTAATCATTCATGAGAAATATCCTCTTTGAAGGGTACAATTAAAGTCTAACAATTTGTTTAAGTGCTGCAGAAATGTCAAGTATATGCAGTGTTTTTGTGTCGACCCATAATTCCTTGTGTCGACCATTGTAAAATCCAGAAGCTTAACCATAAATATTTTGTGTCGACCCACAGCGTATTGTGTCGACCTCTGTTCAAAATAGAGGCCGAATCTTCCATATTGTGTCGACCCACTATACAACTTGTGTCGACCCAAAATGTAGTGCAGCGTGCAAATGTGTCGACACATCCAAACTGTCTGTGTCGACCCTAGAAAAGACATTGTGTTGACCTTCTCATAATCTATGTGTCAACCCCTCAAAGCTAAGCTTGCACTTTACATGTCGACTCCAACGTTCAAAATATGTCGACCAAACCTACATGTGTCGACCACAGATTTTCCAGAGACGGATCTTTTAGATTTGTGTCGACCCCAACCTACATATGTCGACCCCTGATTTTCTAGAGACGGATCTGTCAAGGTTATATCAACCGCACAAAAGGTTGTGTCATCCCCAAAGATAACAGCGAAGAATTTATGTAACGACCCGATTCCAGAGTCACCGCTTACTTGCTTTTCTTACTTACTTACTTACTTGCTTCCTCACTTCGGCAACCCGAGAACCGGTCTGTTTCATGATTCTTACTTACTTACATTACTTTGGTGGAAAAACTCGTTACTTTAAATTTCTGAAAAACTCTCTTTAGTTTATCAAAAGAATTTAACAGGAAAACTGGAATAATAAACATACATACACTCTTTGAGAATAATAATTTGAGTTCCACCTTTTATCAAAAATACATAAGCATTTAACAGTGTAAACTTACAGCGGAAGACTATAGTTCAAAATACGTTCATTTAAGAAAAGATCTGTATCCATCACACCAAAATAAGGGTATACATTTTAATTACATATCCAAAATATTCAAAACATTTTTATGTCACGACTGTGTGTGTGTGTCATACATCACTCCTCATCGGTCATCGCTCAATAAACAGTATCATTTGGACACTTTCTGCTTTTTCCCCATGCAGTCATTGGCACAATTTCCTCCATTATATTCCCTACATTGCAAAACCTAAACTATGAGCCTAAAGCTCAGTAAGAAACATAACTATAAAATGCAATGCATGAGTATGCCATGTCGTTAAAAACAATGCACAATTTCATTCACGTTTCTTAGGTTCATATCTTCTTTATCTTTGGAAATATTACAGGATCTCAAGAACACCTCCTCCACCTACAACAACTTCTACTGATCGTGGGCTCACTACTTTACTACTTGAGGTGCTCAGGCCTGCAATAACAATTTACTTTACTTCATTGTTCTGATATTCAAGTTCTTAATTCATCGGAGACGAAACATAAATGGCGTCCCATACCACCAATCATATCTCGTTTACCTCCAACTACGTTGTAAAACCATGAATGAAATTGGTTCGTAGACATTTTGTAAAACTATGATGCATGACAATATGAACATGAAAACATAACTTCACATAACATGAAAATAAACAATTATCACCAAACATGTCATGCAACAAACATGCAGCACACATCAAACAAACATCCTAATCTTAGCAATGTAGTCTCACTTAAGGGCCAAATAATCTTAATGCTAACTTACCTTAGCAGCTAGGTTGAGTTGATCCACTTGAGTCTCCTTCTCAATCCAATCGATGGCTTAAACCCATAAATCATATGCGGATCAGAATTTGCATAAAGTCTTAACTTTCTATTTCAACTTTCAACATCTATAACTTCCTCTATATTGATCCATTCTTGATGATTAAAGAGCAAATTGTTCCTTAAGGAGTCTACTATAACTTCTTCGAAGACACCAAATTCATAAAACTAACACATGTCGACTAACGTGGACAAAACAGAGGGCATTCACTGTTTTAACAGTGATTAGGTCGTTATAAACTTTTAGGGGTCGACCTATGTCGACAAAACAGAGAGCATGCATTTCTGGAACTCAAGAATCGGTCGACATAACCTATAGGTGTCGACCTAACTTAGCATAATGTGTCGACCTCTTATTCATGCGGTCGTCCGAATCATTTACAGAGAGTTATTTTGTGTCGACCGGTCGATAATATGTCGACCGGTGCTCTCTTAGTTTTTGTCTACTAACCTGTAACATCCATAACTTTCTCTAAGAAGCTCCAATTAGAGTGATTAAAACGGCTATAGATTACTCTAAAGCTCTACTATGCAAGACATAAACTCAGATTTGTAATACAATTTCACCGAATCTCCAAAAACTCTAACCTTGTACGTAAATAACTGATTTCGAAACACTTGACACGAACTCCTTCATTTTTATCCACTAATTCAACCTACAAGAACTTTAATGAATATGAAATTACCTTGAGCTTCAGCCTCCACAAAATATTAAAGCTCTTCACTTCACTTCTCTTGAAGTCACTCACTTTCTCACTCTTTTTCCTCACAAAACTCCTTCTCTATCTCAACCTCACCCTCCTTTGATTTAGAGCACGAAACCTAGGGAGAAAAGGGGGAGGAAGATCGTGGCTGGGAGGGAAAAATGCCAGCCAAGACCCACTTAATGTCCTTTATTAAATAAAATCAATATTCCTTTTATGTTCACCAATCAGAATTCTTCAGATTTTGCTGACTTTTCAACTTATGTCGACACCATGGTAAACTTATGTCGACACTATGGCCAACTTATGTCGACACCATGGTCGACTTATGTCGACACCATGGTTGACCGAAGAAATTCCCGAGAGTTATTCTATGCCGACCCAATCTTTTCCCGAGAGCAACTTGTGTCGACCGTTTATTTGTTGTGTGGACCAAAACTTACTTTTAAGGTAATCCTTTAGTATATTTAACCCAAATTACTACATTACTCTTACTTAAACCTAGCAACCATCAAACAAACACCAATCAAACCCAAACACTTGGGCCGGTGCACAGTGTGATACACCCCAGACAAAGTATTCTTCTTCCAATTATTCATAAAGAAAAACCTTAAACACTTTCATTTTAAAATCATAATTCTTAAAATAAACGAGGGTTGTTACATTCTACCCTCCTTAACAAAAATTTTGTCCTCAAAATTTAGACTTCAAACATCTCTGGATACATTTCCTTCATTTCTTGTTTTCTTTCCCAGGTGGCTTCTTCCACGTTATGATTTTGCCATAGGACTTTCACCAATGGAATTTGCTTGTTCCGCAACTCCTTCATCTTTGTATCCAGTATCCTTATTGGCTGCTCCTCATAACTCATAGTTGGCTCTACTTCTATCTGCTCTGCTTTGATCACTTGGAATGGGTCACGAATGCATTTCCTTAACATTGAAACATGAAATACATTGTGAACACCTACCAAGTATTCCGGTAATTGCAGCATATAGGCCATGTTTCCCACTCTCTTCAAAATATTAAATGGTCCAATGAATCTCGGTGCCAATTTACCTTTCTGCATGAACCTCATCATGCCTTTGAATGGCAAAACTTTCAAAAACACTTCATCTCCCTCCTTAAACTCTAGTGCTCTTCGTCGCCGATCTGCATAACTTTTCTGACGATCTTGGGCAGCCTTCATTCTTTGTTGTATGGTTTTCACTTGTTCTACTGTTTGTTGTATCATTTCGGGTCCATAGATTTTACTTTCTCCAACCTCATCCCAAAATGATGGAAATCTACACTTTCTTCCATACAACACCTCAAACGGAGCCATACCAATAGTCGATTGATAACTATTGTTATATGAAAGTTCTACTAAGGGTAACAACATGCTCCATGATTTCTGAAAATCCATAACACACGCGCGCAGCATATCCTCCTCACCCATACTTAGCAAGTCTCTCGCCAACACTTAGCCGATTCTGGTTAAGTGTTCTAACTGCCAAACCCATACAAAATTCATCCTTGCTCACCAGGCTAGCAAATTAGTGAATATTTTTGGCAGCGCAGCAAAAGTTTTTGTATACTGTTTAATCGTTTGCCTGTCGTCTAAACTTACTCAAATGCAACCAAATGACCCTCTTCAATCCCTCCATTAGGTTAATGTGACTAATGATCATTTCAGGTAGCACGTAGTACATTTCTTGTCGTATGCAATTTTTGAAATTGCTCAATGTTATTGAACAGACAAATTCAAGCTCCATGGCACGTTAATGGGCCTTAAAAATTTCAGGCCCTAAAAAAATTTCTTCATAAGTCGTATAAAATTTTTGTGTCCGAACTTGCTCCAATTCCACCAAATGACCCAATCAATTCATCTGAGTAGGTTAATGTACCAGACAAATATTTCAAGCAGTGCTTAAAATTTTTTTGTACCTCGTATAAACGTTTTGTGCGTCTTCTGAACTTGCTCAAGTGGAACCACCCTACCCAATTCTAACCAATTGGTTGAGCTGCCAAACAAATACTTTGGCTAGCAGAAAAAATGTTTTTGTGCGACGAACAAACTTTTTGCACTTTCAAATCTTCTTGAATGAAACCAAATGACCAAATTTAAGGTCCCTAGTCGGTTGGTCTCTAGCTAACATTTTGGTCAGCACACAAAACAAGATCAAGTTCTCCCAAACGACCAAATTCAAGTGCCCTTTGTTTAAGGTGGAAAACTAACTTTTTGAGTAGTGCGCAAAACATTTTTGTACGTCATATAAATTTTTATTTTTTCTTTCGTCCAAACCTACTCCAATGGAACCAACTGACCAACTTTAAGCCCCTTGGTAGGTTATGTGCCTATCGAATGTTTTCGGCACCGTGCAAAATTTTTTTGTACATTGTCCAAACTTTTTGTGCAATGTTTTAACCTCTTTAAATCTGACTAGATGACCCAATTCCAGCCCCCTAGTAGGCTGTGGTGCCGAACAAATGTTTGGTGCAGCACACAAAATTTTTCCTTACATAGTACAAACTTTCTGCGAGTTATTTCAACGTGCTCAAATTCTGCCAAAGTAACCAATTTAAACCCAAGTTTTGAGATAAGATATTGAACGAACAATTTGGGTAGTACACTAACATTTTTCTACATCGTATGAACTTTACGCCCATTATCCAAACTTGCTTCGATGCAACCAAATGACACAGTTCAAGCCTCGGGTAGGTTAATATGCCTAACAAACATTCTAAGCAGTGATTAAGTATTTCTATACGTCATACGGCTTGAATTCTACCAAATGACCTAATTCAATCACCTGATAGGTTAATAAGCTTAACAAACGTTTCAAGTAGCGCACTAAATATTTTTGTTTGTCGTATCAACTTTCTGCTTTCCACGCATGTTTCAAACATGCACAAATTCTGCCAAACGGCCCATTTTCAGCCTGCATTTAGGTTAATGTGCCAAACGAATGTTTCTTGCAACGCATAAAATATTTTTTGTACATCGTATGAACTTTATGCTTATCGTCGGAACTCGCTCCTCTACAACCAAACAACCCACTTCAAGCCCGTCAGTTGGTTAATAAGTCTAGCAAACATTTCAGACAACACAAAATATTTTTGTACGTCAAACATACTTTCCGTCTGTTTGTTGAACCTTCTCGAATGCAACTGAATGACCCACTTCAAGCCCTAGTAAGTTAATGTTCCTAGTGAACATTTCATGAAGCGTATAAAATATTTTTTTACAGCGTATAAAATATTAGGTCAACCAAACGACTTAATTCACTCCAATTTTTCCCGTTAAAGGTAATCTGTGTAGTGGCTTTTCGCCCTTCAGTTTGATGTAGAGTGTGGTGCACATCTTTCAACCATATTAGTATTGAAAATGCACCAAAATACAGAGGCAAAATACCAAGTATTTAACAGAGCTTTGATACCAGATGACTTGCTCTGAAAATAAGGTTTGCTTAAGGACAAGTGAAATAGCTGAGATGCTGGCTCAGTCTGAGTGAGAAAATACATTTTTGGTCTATTCTGAAGATTCAATTGAATAGGTAGGAGAATGATTTTGGGGCTGGAATTTTAAGGTCTTGTTTGTGAGAGGGTTAAGTAGATAACCTAAAACATTGAGGCTAAAAAACCGTCTGCAATTGGAATAGGCTATCAAACTAAATGTTGCCAAAAAGGGTAAAAAAGGAAAAATTGTCCCGTATGGATTTTAGAGTTCTCGGTGAAATGGTCATATCTCACTATTTAAAGCAAGTTAGGAGCTAAAATTTGGAGGGGAAGCGCTTGGGGTTAATGGTAAAAGGCTATAGAAAACGGAGGGAAAAACACTAGCAAACCGCGAATTGTCTTGGAGGGACTTTCAGTCGTCGAACGGTTAACAAACACTAGGAAAAATTTTCAGTTTTTAGTTTGGGATGTAAATTTAAACATTCATAACTTTGTTTACATAGAATGGATTCGAGTGAAATTGGTGACTATCTATCACAAATTGACTGTAAAACAAGACCCAAAATATCACACAACGAAATGGAAAAGTATGGAAGTTTTGTATAGAAGTGGTCTGGGGGGTCAGTGAGGAGGGAAAAGAGTTGGTGAACTGAGATTAGGGTAAAAACCCAAGATGTATAAGGAGCTATGGGGATTTAATACTTATGCTACGTCTACAAGAGTGTGTCAGCAGATGTGCAGTAAGGCCTATCTCTCCCTAGCTCAGAAGCAAAGTTGAAACCAACAAAACAAGCTCGAGGATCACTTGATATTATTCACTAAAGTTAAACTGTGTTTTTAGGGAAAAACTCTCAACTGAGGAAGCTGAATAAGCTTAAATTCACTTTAATATTAAATTGGTTACGAAATGATAGGGGGTGGGGTGTTAAAACCCCTCTAAAAACATATGAATGGATGACAAGTGGAGGGTTTAAAAGTTAGACAATTAGGCTAAAAACACAAAAGAAGAGATGGTGGAGGACAACCTAGTTATTGTGTGATTTGCATGCATGGTGGTCATTGGCCCAAAGCTTTGAGACATCAAAAGGGAGAAACACAAGCACAAACTAGAATCATGCAAACCAACATAAAACCAATGAGAGGCCCACACACAAACCATGAAACTTGTTTCTTATGTAGCTCCTTGTTCTAGACTCTTTGTATTTGCAATGATTGCCTAAGAAGATGATGCCTAATTTTGAAGATCCACCCCATGATGGAATAATTAAGATGTAGGGTACATTTCTCATAAAGATTCCATCTTTTATTGAGGCCAGGAAAGGTTGTCAAAACAGCTGCAGCTGCACAATATTTGAAAGTCGGTTGATGCTAGAGCAAAATGTGGTCCCCTTTCATGGTAGCCTTGGACCACTAGCACTTGGTCCATTCCCCTACAAAAGTCAACCGGCTTTGAATCAAAACATGGCTTCACATGGTCATGCACAAAAGGCAAGCAATGTCATAGTGTTTTGTGAAAAATTAAACCCTAAACCATGGGTTACATTTAATTTTTCAACGAAACATTCTCTCTTCTTTTTGTACTTCAAAGCCACGTGCCTTATTCATTCCTTGATCATGATCTTTATCCAAATTGGTCAAACATGTTTCCAAGGGAGATGCTGGATTGGTGCACTAATTCACATGCGCAGAGCCACAAATGACTTGGCCCGGTTGGCACTTCTTTGCACACACTATTGTCGGCATCAATGATGGGATCCTTCTCTCATGACTTGGTATCTCACCTTATTTGATCTTGGATATATTGTTTGATCTAACTTTAAACTTCAACGATAGAATGACCTACAAATTTAGCAAATACGTTAGAAGGAAGTTGGCTTATCAATAATCTAAATATGAAATCTTTTCACATAATTTTCAAATTTCACAAAAATCTAAATGTACTTCATTTAATTCTTTAACTAATTCAAATCTCAGAAACTTACATTGTAAGGAAGTTAGAAGTTCGTACTTTCGAGATAATGCATCAGTCACAATATCTTTATTACCTTTCTTGTATTTGATAACTTATGGAAATGTTTCAATGAATTATATCTACTTTGCGTGCATTTTGTGTAATTTTCCTAATGACTTTAATTGCTTCAAACTTTCATGGTCATAATGAATAATAAATTCTTTTTGCCACAACTATTGTTGCCATGTTTGTTAAGTCCTCACGAAGTCATACAACCTCTTGTCATATATTTGGTAGTTTAAAGTAGCTCCACTAAGCTTGTACCTAAACTAAGAGTACCTAAATTAGGCAATAGGCTTGTAATCCTTCATCAAAACACACCAATACAATTTCCTAATGCATCACATTCAATTTCTAATACTTTAAAAAAATTAAGTAACACACGTAATTGTGCACGAATAAATTTGTCTTTCAAAAGGTTGAAAGCATATTCATGCATGCCAGTCTCTTTAAATTCAACATGCTTTTTAACAAGAAGATTCAAAGGCACTCCAATAGTACTAAAATCTCTAACGAACCTTCTATAAAAACTTATTAATCCATGGAAACTCTCAACCTCACTTGCATTGTTTAGTCTTGTCCATTCTTGAATCGCCTTTACCTTCTCTTGATCTATTGAGATTACCTTTGATCCTACAACAAAACCAACAAAAACTACCAAATTCATGCAAAAAGTGTACTTCAAATTAGAATAAAGTGGTTTTTCTAGCAGAGGAAAAAAACCAAATTCAAATGTTCA